>VZRF01011155.1:970759-1079490 GCA_013396875.1 Vireo altiloquus | reverse complement strand
TTGGGGCGGTGTCAGTGTGTGCCGGTACCGGGGTGTGCTTGGGCCGGTGTCAGTGTGTGCCGGTACCGGGGTGTGCTTTGGGGCGGTGTCCGTGTGTGCTGGTACCGGGGTCTGCTTTGGGGCGGTGTCAGTATGTGCCGGTACCGGGGTGTGCTTGGGGCGGTGTCAGTGTGTGCCGGTACCGGGGTGTGCTTTGGGGCGGTGTCTGTGTGTGCCGGTACCGGGGTGTGCTTGGGGCGGTGTCAGTGTGTGCCGGTACCGGGGATGTGCTTTGGGGCGGTGTCAGTGTGTGCCGGTACCGGGGATGTGCGGTGCCCGCCTGCCCGCTCCCTCCGTAGGGTCTCTCTTTTCCTTGGGAGCTCGTCTTGGCGCAGTGGTGCTTCCAGCAAGCATTTTGTCTCCCACGGATCTGGAGCTTTTGTTCCCGGGACAGAACCGAGCCATCCCGGCGTGGGGCAATAGCCTGATGTAACCACCTCACCTTCCCGGGTAAACTGGCCCGAGCTGAGGGATTGTGTTGGAGCAAGCTAAGTCTTGGCTTTAGTGAACTAGATAGAACAGCCCAGCTTTGTGAAGACTGGCTTTGCCTTGTGTGTGCCACAGAGTACAAGGGCAATAATCCCAAACGGAATGTGTGTATGGGGAAGAGCATGAAAAATTAGGTATTGACATAAATCTGCTCTTGTGAGCACTCTGTATCCTTCCAAACAATGTATTAAACCAGCTTAGAAGAAGGTAATACCACTCTATTTACAGCATCTCCCTGTTAACATCTTACAGTGCCACTGGTTTTAGAAAGTTAAGTGTTTTCTCCAAGGCTGAGTTTGGATTGGACATACCACTGCCAATTGGGAGAGATGTGGATTTCTAATCCCTGAGAGTAAAACAAATTCTTAAAGGAATTTTCCCTTTCCTTCCGTCATAGCAGTTGAGATCTGTCAACCGCTGCTTCCACAGATATTTCCTCTGAGGTGCTCTTATTCCTTCATTACCTCTTCCTGCATGAACTTTGGGTTTACAGATTTGTCCCCTCCTTTCCCAGGAATGTCTGGGATTTATGATGCTAGCCTCTAGCTTAGCCAACTGGCCTTTGCTTAGGTCTGTCTATAGTTAATGGAAAGAGAGAGGTTCCTTCAAACATTAAGTGAAACCTTCATGTCTAGCTTTCTAATCTTCATCTGGTGGGGTCACTCTTGCTTCACTGAACACAAGAATTTAAAGAGATGAGCAGCCTAATTCACCCTGGTACCTAAAGGTAGCAGTAAAACCACTTTCTTAGCGTCCAGATACTTGATTCCCTCATCCTCTCTCAATGAGGGATTGTATGGACTGAAATACACATGCACCCATCAGTGCTACCACCTAGTCTGGAAGTTGAAGCATCAGGGTAATTTTGTCAATGGATTTTCTTTAGATTTTTAGCTTTTTCAGAACTCAGGGCAAATAACCTTTTTTCATTTCCATGAAAGCTTACTTTGATGATTTCCAGCTCCTAGCCCAGTTACCGCCATTGTTCCCCTATGGCATAGAAACCAGAACATAGGGACCCTGCTGATGTGATCCTTGGTACTCATGGGAGGGAAGGCCATGTGTGCACTTTGTTGAAGCTAATGCTGGTTCCAGTGGCTGCAAACTGCCCCGAGGGCCATCCCCTTTCAGCCCTACTGAGGGGAATAAAGGCATTCCTGTGCTCAGTTACCCACCTCCATCTGTGTTGGAGGTTCTCCCTCTCTGCAGAGGGAAAGCAAACCTGTACTTTGGCTGCTCCATCCTGTAGTCAGTTTGAATTTGACATGAAAAGGAGTCTGCACAGGGATGCTAAAGTGGAAACCAGACTGTCTACAAAGTGAGTATTCCAGAAGAGATGTGTCCCAAAACTCAGGAGTCTTAGAACACTGAAGCTGGACATGGGTCAAAGCCCTGGTGTGTGCTGAGTCAATATATTCTTTAAACCATCTGTTTTGTGCTAATATAAAACTCTTTGGTTGGAAGTACAAAGCCGCCTGAGGTCTTTAAAGGTGCTTAAAGTTTTAAAGGTGCTTCAAATGAGCTGTCTTTGCTTGCAGCTAATATAACTTCCTGAGCTTTCATTCTCAGTGTCTATGCCATGACAAAAATTCCAAGGATAATACTTGGTTTTTCTAACTGGGTGCCATACACCATTCAAGTCTGTGGCTAAGATTAAAAGTCTAAAGTGAATCACATAGTTCAAGAGTCACAGGAAAATGTGTGCAAGTCCTGCAATAAAGCCTTTTGGCTATTTTATTTTATTCTACAAATAAAGACAACTGCCCATCATTAAATGGAAAAAAAATAATAGTTTGAGTTGTATATAGCATGAAACAGTAGTTCCCTTCACAAAAACATTTCTAATTCATTAGTTTATTACAAAATACCCACTCACAAAAAAGCACAAGCACAATTTTATACTTGTGAAATGAGTTGATATTTCATATACAAAATAATTTCCACATAATTCCATATAACTTTATTTTATATAGAAATAGGTCATTATTACAACAGCTGTACAATACACTACTTTTTATTTAATAATTACATAAAATCTTTCTTAGAAACATATCAACGGAAAACATACAAAAAAAGCGAAAAGTGCATTTTCTTTTTTTTTCCTCCAAAGGAAAATTTAATCCTAAATGTTATAATGAAAGAGATATGTAATAGTCTGCAGCATCCCGAGTCAGTGGGCCAAAACACAGTGCATATTTCTCAGAGACTTGGAGTGGGTGAGTTTAGGTTGAAGAAGGATTCATGTTGTACTATTGGAGAGTTGCATGATTGTGCTTACAATTTGAGTTCTCCTTTGCAATCACAATTCACGTAGGAAACAGTCCAGAGTGGGTTGTGGGTTTGCTTTTTTGGTTGGTCGATTTTCAGTAATGAAGAACAGTAGGGTAAGCTGCATAATACTTTTCAGATTCTAAATCAAGGTTATGAGCTGTAGACCATGTTCACCAATGGCTGGGCTTTCTCCTCCATTGGATGTGCTAATTTGGCCACAAGAATAAAGAAACAAACTTCTCTTTACAGAAAGTGCCTAGGTTTCGTCCTCTGTGCAGTTGTGCAAAATAATAACAATAATCATAACAAAAATAATCTCTTGTTCTCTCCTCGATAGACCTTTGACGCAGTGCTTTTCATACACAAAAGAAGAACTGAAACAGTGAAGGCCAAGTACCTCATGAGTCTGTCAACAGTCTTTTGGAATTGCCAGATGGCTTCCAGAGTGACACACCAGGATTGAACGCCTCCTCCCATGCACCCAGTGGTGATGGAGGCTGCACAGGATAGTGCTCCTTTTTATTTTGCTCTGTCAGTACATCCTGTACTCACGACACAGCACAAACGGAAGCCAGCGTGCCATGAATGCACTGTCTGTGGCAGTCTGCACTCTGGGTGTACTTCTGTCATAGAGCTTGGAAAGAAATGCTTGTGCAAAAGCCAGAACAGTAAGTACAAAGTCATTCTCTTCTGCCCCATGTGCCCATTGGTTAAAGCTAATCGTGCATTGATTGTGCTGGTGGGACTCTATCGCAGTGGTTGTGGTAAATTTGATGATTCTGATAAACTATTCCTTCTTCTTGATGTTAGTTGTTGTTGCTGTTGCTGCTGCTGTGTCTGATGATACCCCATATTTCCTTGCTGAGGTGAGTAAGATGGCAGGAGCAAAGAATCGGGTTGTTCACTGTGCAAAGAACTTGGTGTTTGCACCTACAGATAAAATAAAATTTATCATGGTGTTTGATTCTTTCACGTGTTAATGCTCTTTGTCCTCAGTGTACAGGATGCTTAAAAATACTACTGGTTTGCTGGGTTTTTTTTCTGGAGCTGTTTGGCATGAGGTTAGCTTAACTAATGCTAGAAGGAATGGACATAAATTACAACAAAGAACATACCAATTAGGCATTGAGAAGGTTTTCTCATAGGAATGCACTGCCTGGGATTTGCAGGTTATCCTGAAAAGCCTGTTTAGGAATCGGGTGGGTGAACATGTCAGAAATGACACGGATGGATGGCAGAAATTAAACAGGATCCTAATGTGCCTCATGCTGTCCCTTCCAGCCCTTCTTTTTCCTGAGCTTACAGTAGGGTGTGACCTTGCAGTGTTGATGTGAATTTTGCAGATCCTTTATTGGAAACAGTATCTGCCATACTTTTTTTCATTAATTCTCAGCTACGATAAGGATTTCATTTCAATAACAAGAGTTTAATCATTTGAGGTTGGTTATACTCTTTCAATGATGCCAGTGGGTATGTGAGCAGGTTTTATAGACTCAGTTCAGCTCCTGTTGAACTAATATAGAGACACCTCATTTACTCCCTTTTCTTTAGTATGTGTTGAATTAAGTCAAAAAATAAGTACTTTTACATCTTCAAATCACCTGGTTCTTCCAGGCAACGTGCTCCACTTTATCTTCTTTGCCTTGTGGAGTTGAGAAAATATGTTAGTTTCCTGAAGGGATCCAGATATCTGATCCAGATCTATTTTATGTTGATGCCGGTAATTAAAAATCATCTTTTGACTTGTAAACTAAGCAAATTTTATACTGAATAAAGAGTACAGAACAAATCCTAAGGCACTGATTTTCTCCAGCTAGAAATAAACTTTAAATATATCCAAGATAATCTGATTATGCTTTCAAATGTGCGGAATTAGTAATTTTCTTTTAAATATTCTGACTGTTCCCACTGCTCCCTTGCGGTACTGGTACTGGGCACTGTAGCAGTGTGTCACATGTCACAATCTCTTAAATGGACATTTCTGCCAGGATCAGACTCCAGCAGGAACCTGAGGCCCCATTTGCACAGCCCACTCACCTTATTACTTTGTGTGTACACTTTATACATCATCCTCTCTGTCCTACCTGCAGGTAGCGTTGTTGCTGATGCTGTTGGTGCTGGAGTTGCATAGGTGGCAAAGAGGATGGCTGGGAAGGAGGGGTAGTGGTGAACCCTTGGTTTAACACTGCTTGTCCCATCAGTACGATTGGAGAGCTGCTGCTGGAAGTCTGCACTTCCAAACTTTGAAACATTTGTTGGGTTTGAGAATACCTATGGAAGAAAGAAGCAAAACAAATCAAGAACAAAGTGTTGGAAACAAAGGTCTTCTCTTAGAACAGGGGTGGCAATCCCTAGTCTTCCTAATTCACAGAATCACAGAATGGCTTGGGTTGGAAAGGACCCAACCCTTAAAGACCATCTAGTGCCAACCTCCCTCCCAAAGGCAGGAACATTCAGAGCCCCATCCAACCTGGCTTTGAACACTTTCAGGGATGGGACATCCACCACTTCTCTGGACAACCTGTTTCAGTGTCTCACCACCCTCACAGTAAAGAATTTCTTCCTAATATCTAATCTAAACCTGTCCTCTTTTAGTTTAAATTCACTACTTTTTGTCCTATCCCAATATGCCCTTGTAAAAAGTCCCTCCCCTTCTCTCTTGTACCCCTTTTTAGATACTGGAAGGCTGCTGTTAAGTCTCCCCAGGCCTTCTCTTCTGCAGCTGAAACCTCCCAAATACTTCCCAATAAATGATTCCTGTGCATAGGACCTGCTAATATGAACAACACCACTATTGGCAGCACTGCTTTCCCTTATTCTGTGCATGAGCTGGACTTGGAGGGAAGAATACATCTCACGTCAAAATCCAGATCACATTTTAGATTCATTAAAGATTCTGGTTTATGCATGTCTTGTCTTCAGCCACAGCATTCACATCTCAGGCTCATTAAACCAAATGGCCTTTGATTCTGCTTTTATATGCTGATCTCTGAACTGCAAGAGAGAAGCAAATGCACCTCCTGTCCTGCTGCCTGTGCTGCCCTGTGACTGCCTGGGGAGTGCTGATCTCTTGCAGAAGCATGGCTAGGGTTGATTACTTCTTAAGCTGCTCATACACATATTGCCAAGTAGGATCAGCAGTTCCCATCACTGTGAGCACCACTCTAGGAACAGAAGAAGCCTCTAGAAATCCTCTGGAACATGGGACAGGACAGAAACAGAATACTTGTCTCCTCTTGCCATTCTGCTTTTGCATAGCAAAACTTAAATATGTGTTGTTCTGTGGAAGGCTGTGGGCAAAACCACAATGGAACTATTGCCAACCCAGCCTAATTCTGTTTATCCTGTAAAGGGTGATGAGATCATAGTGTGGCTTGTGTTCACTCAACAGCTGTTCAACATTAGGGTTTAGTCAGAAATGCTGCAGTCTGGGTACTTGTGTGAGGATGTGAGCTCCTATAAAAGGGTCTCACGAGTCAGGAAGTCTACATGAACTGGGAGATGCATCTTTGCAAATAAGGCCTGTTTTATTCAGAAGCTTATAAAAAAGCAGAGCTACAATATTTACATTTGACAAATTAACTCAAGATAATCTTAAACACCAATAGTGTTGTTTAAAAAAAGAAGTACTGAATACCTACATTCCTGAGATAACATTAGAGAATACTGTTTTGTAAAAATAATTATTTTTACAGAAATGATGTGCAATCAGTTGCTTATTATTCACAATTAAGTACAGTGACAAAAAACAGCTTAAAAAAACATGTATATTTTGACTAGTGTGGTCTGCTTCCTTCATCTAAGTTTTGAGGAGACAAAATAAGTGAGATGAGGCTTTCTTGGCACCAATCATTTAACTGGGCTAGTGCTGACTTTCTCTCTCACATTTACCTTGGTAGATCAGAAGTTCTAGTGCTGAAGCAGGCAGCATGTGAGGGACAAAAATTCCCCCAAGCCATGGCTTGTTAAAACGCCACCAGCACATTGTGTTTCTCTCTGTCATCCTTCCTGATGTGACCAGGCAGGGTAAGGCTGACCCTGACGCTGGAAGGCAGGTTCAGCACAGTAACACATTCCCAATATTTATAACTACTTCGTCATCTTACAAAAGAAGGCTACTTCCCCTCAAAAGCAACTTTGATGTTTTATCTTCGACAAGGCACGTACTTAGCCTGGGATCCCGCCACGCTGAGGTCTGAAGGGTGTCTTGCATTACAGGACCCAGGCATCATGGGCTGAATAGGCTGGCTAAGCAACAATCTGGCACATGAGGGGAAAAAAAAAAAAGTGACATTGCTGGAAGAGAAGGACCATACAAATCCCACACCGTGCAAAGAGAAACAGGGCACTTTCGCAGGCATGGCACCAGGCTGTGTGAGGAGTCTGACCCAGCTGCAGCCTGCGGCTGGCGCATCCTGGGCACTGCCAGGCGGAGGATGGGGCAGCGCCTGCCCTCTGAGGTGATCTGGGTGCCTGACATACACCTAATAAATCACATTTTTTATCATTATTATCTGCTGAGCATATGGACGCTTGAATAATATTTTACAACTCTGGTCAAATTCACTTTGCGCTCTTCAAAGCCAGCAGCAAGATTTCAGTTTTCATAACGCTACGGGGTCAGACAGCTACGCTCTGGGGGTCCCAATCCCCGCCCGCATTACTGCAGTCCCAGGAGCTGGTGTGCGCTGTGATCGCTGTTTCCGCGGAGCACAGCTGGAAGCTTTCGGGCCCTTGCCGAGCGCGGCGCCCCGCGCCCCCCGCGCCCCCCGTACCTGAGCTGCTGGTCGTGGCTGCAGCCGGCGGGCGCGAGGGTGCCGCCGCGGGACANCACCGCCCGGCGCCAGCTCCGCGCTGCGCGCCGCCTTCGGGCCCTGCAAGAGAAGAGGGGAGAGCCGGGAGACAGCCTGACTCCGGCACCGGTGCCTGGCGGTGCCGCCACCCGGCTGCTGTCACCATACGCGAAACGACTGTCATGCCCGCGGCCGCCCCAGGCCCGTCCGGCAAACCCGGGGCTCTGGGGAAGCACTGCCCAAACGAACCCCCGTGAAGGCAGGAGCATAGTTAGGCGTGAGGAGCCAAGCCCCATGATGGGAAAAGATAAAAGAAAAAAAATGTGCTGGGGGTTTTTGTTTGTTTTGTTTTGAATTTTTTTCTATTTCACAGAATCACAGAACGGGAGTGGTAGGAAGAAACCACAGTGGGACATCTTGGTCCAACCTCCCTCCTCAAGCAGGGTTATCCCAGAGCACAATACACAGGATCATGTCCAGACGGTTCTTGGATATCTCCAGTGAGGGGGACCCCACACCCTCTTTGGGCAGCCTGCTCCAGTGCATGGTCACTCACACCGTGACAAAGAAGCTCTTCCGCATATTCTGATGGAACTTGCTGTGCATCAGTTTCTGCCCCTTGCCCCTTGTCTTGTATTTATTATGCAGATACACTCTCTACTTTAATAGAATTATTATAATACAGGTATGTAGCAGGTGAAAAGCTACAGCTGGGGGCTCTGGAGACAATCATGCAGCTATGCTTGCTGCACAATTAGGAAGCAGAAATAGGAGCTCAGTTTTCTGTGAAGGGAGGTACAACAGGTGGATGGAAGAGCAAACACTGGAAATCCTGAGAAACCAGCAGTATGAACAAAAAATCTGGTGCCAAACCTAATAGCTTTCACAGATCTCAGTTA
This sequence comes from Vireo altiloquus, assembly GCA_013396875.1. Classification (NCBI taxonomy): domain Eukaryota; kingdom Metazoa; phylum Chordata; class Aves; order Passeriformes; family Vireonidae; genus Vireo; species Vireo altiloquus. The sequence goes on along the minus strand of VZRF01011155.1, from coordinate 1,070,999 downwards.
CTGCTCAGGCTGAACTTTATCTTGCTGTGCAGGAACCTGTTAATGTTCACAACCTGAGGGTCTCACGTGAGTCTCAATGTACTGTGTGCCACCACAGCAGACAAGCTTTGTTGTGCTGATGGTGTCCAACTGGACTTGGGGAGCAAGTATTCTGAGAGATCTCACTATTTCAAATTTCCAGTGTGGTCAGTCAAGTTTCTTACAGGACCACCTGAAGAACAGTAAGTCACCCACACCTTTTGCATGCCTCACTGCTCCATTTTCAAGCTGAAACAGCTGCTCAAGTAACCCTCCTGGCTGAGGTCTTTGGAAAAGGCTTTAAGGTAAGGTAAATGCTGTAGGGAAACCTTTTTTATAGGCTACCCTTATACAGAAGAATAAGAAAGGGAAGGCAAAGGCACTGCTACAGGACTGACATGATTTCACTTGCTTGCTTGATAACAGCTCAGTGTCTTCTTTCCATCTAAATGCTTCTCTATTCAAAGAAATTATTACCTGGCTCGATATCACACTTGCTTCTCTCAGTGACTGCTGGTTCGTTGTTTGTGAAGATGTGATTTGCCCTTGAAGTTGAGGACTGAGGACAAGCTGCTGCTGAGAAATGGCCCCTGACCTCTGCTGTAGCTGTTGTGGGTCCAGCTGTTGAGTATTGCTAAAGCTCAGGGACACTGTCGGCTGCTGTAAGAACATCTGGAAAAGAAGAGGGGAGGGTTTATTTACATAGCCCTGCTGTCTTGAATAATAAAGGAGACAGAAGTAAATCCAAAGATATATTCTAAAATAAAGTAATCACATTTCTGAATTCATAACACAATTACTGTTAGTTTGAAATCACCTATCATTCCTACATTTAACAGCTCTGCTGTCTCTAGTTTCTTGGTTTCTTGTTCCGCAAGTACACCCATTACTTGTGAAATGTGTCTTGAAGGTACAAGTCCTCTCTCCATGGGGCAGGCACGGAGAGAAAAAAACAGTTCTCAGTACATTCACTGTGTTCTGGGGCATCCTGACCAAAGAGAAGAGTGTAACTCCATGTCTTTTCAGTCCTTTTGTTTCTCCTTTCAACAAAATCCACCTGCCTTTCAGACAGAGCTGTCTTTGAATTTGTATCTGGAAATTCAACACTTTACACCCAGCTGAGTTGTCGAATGTTTTTAATGAGGCCACAGTCGGGCCAGAGCTCTCCAAGCTGAACGGCCATGTCCTTATCATTGAGAGAATGTGTAAACAGACAGTCGCTGTCATTTATCTGATTTCCCATCAGGTAACTGTCACCTGGTGTTCTTCCTAACTGTGCCACGCATTTGACTTGTCAAAAGAGCTACCAGCTCCTCTCTCAGTGTTTCTGTAAATGATGTCCTCTCTATTCTTGCATTTTAAGATGAGGCTTTCTTCTTTAAAAGTTACAGGACTTGGGAATTTTTGCTTTTCTAAGGGCTTTTTCTTTTACTACAACTGTAAAGAGGAAAAAGTTATCTTTTAAAACTATGCATTATTAATACTACAAGCTCCCTTTGCAGTATTTCAAACCTAGCCTCCTGCCACCAAAGACCGTAAGGAGATACACATCCCACACAGTTGATGTAATTTTTGGATCTGATTCTGATTCCACACCACTGCTACATGTGTGGAACTCCGTTAATTTAAGTGGAGCTACTTAAGTTTTAAATGAAATCAGAATCACAATTATTCTCTTCATTATTCATCCATCAGTCTCATGCCTAGTAGTACGTCTGAGGTACGTCCAGTAATTAGTACACCTTTCTGCAGCTTATTGCTCTATTAACAATTCCCTAAACCCATCATGTCCCCTCTAATTTTTCCTGGAAAAAGCCTATACCTTTCTCCAAAGGCCCAGCATAATGTATTGCTTTTCTTTGCAAAAGTATGGCTTGATCCATCATGTTTGTACTTATTTATCTAGCTTTAAATACATGGTTTATTTAAATATGATAAATTTTTAATTAATTTCTGTGTGCCAAGATTTTACTCAGAAAAATAGGTACAAAGCTTACATTAATCAGCTGGGAGAGGGGGAAATTAAGGAAAAGCAACAGCTTGTTTCAGGTGCTGTAGGCTAACTACATCTCAGAGATGTCTGATAGGAATAAATGGGTCAAGTGACAGAGTTGGGGCTGTTGCTTGCAGCAGGTCTGAAACTAGCTCCGAGTGCTTTCTTTTAAAAACACTGCTCACTGAGTTTGGAGCCATTACATATCAGAAAGACAGATGGTCTCGCAACTTCTGCCAAGTAAATAAGTCTTATTATGAATAAATCAAAGACAAAAATAATGAAAATTCATTTTCTTGTTTATTTTCTGTACATAGAAGCTAAGCTTTGGACATGTTTAGTACATGAACTGACTTGATTAGCCCTAGCAATGAAAGAGGTCACCACTGATACAAAATTGGATATAAAATTCAGAACAGGCAAAGCAAGTCGTGCATGTCAAAAATGTGATGGGGAGTGTAAGCCCACTGGTACTGGACAGATCACTGCAAATTAAGACCTTTAGGAGGATTCGCTTAGTGTCCTCCTTGTACATGGCACACGGCACTGGAGAAACACTCAGTTCACCCAATGCAACATCAACATCTATCAAGGCAAATGTTAGGCAGGGTGTGAACCTGCACCAAACTACTTAGCAGGGACCTCCCTGTGTGCTTACCTCACTTCCAGATGAAGGCCAAGGAGCTTATCCTCGAAAGAAAGCAGAGTAACCTACTTTGCAATTACCAGAGTGTGCCACTGGGTAGGAACATGCACAGTTAATGGTTAGCAGCTAACACACTATAAATTTAGAACCAAGTTTATCCCAGTAGGCTAATTTCATTTATTCAATGTTCATACCCTGAGAGGGCTCTGAGTGTTTCATACCTGGAGACCCTCTGTTGCCATTATAATGGCCAAAGCAGCATTGTTACCTTCTGGACATAAATGACCTGGAAAAAACAAGCTCAGAGCAGAAAGCAATGGTGCCCATGTCCTGGCAGAACTGAAGACTCAAGATGCCATATCAAAACAAGAGTTAACCTGACAGAGGATCGAAGCGTGGAATTTCCACCTGCTAGTTAAACCTAAAAGCTTAATTTGTACAAAACTTAATGGTGGTTTTTCATACTGTGCCTCTTTTGTGATAGTCCTGTCGGAATTGCCCTGAAACACTGAAATATAGCAGCTTTAAATAACAAGAGAAACCTTTTCATAAAAAATAAAATCTTTCCCTGTCTAAGCAGATAAATTAGCAGCCTCCTAACTGTATTGCTGCTAATGACGTCTCGTTGGTGATTTTGTGAACTGTAAGGTCAGTGAAGCATCTTACAAACATTTTTTAATTGGCCAGATTGTTAACATACACAGCAAAGCAGCGAGGGAGAGGAGGGACCCTCTGACACTGCTGCCCCCTCATTCCAAGATAGATGGGCCCTACAACTAATGGCTGAATTACACTGACAAGACATCCTGAGGAAAACATCTCTTTGACTCTACCTGTCCTTTGGATAATCAGGGGATTATAGCTTTTGGGCTCATCATTACAGGCATCAAGACTCTTTCTTTATGTAAGATGTGTAAAGATGAGAAGCACAGCATTGGGAAGCTGAGATTCACTGACTTCGAAGAGAGCCTGCTTTGCAAATGATGGGTGAGTGTGGATGGTCTTGATTGTAGTTCTTGCAAGCTGGTCAGGCTCAGCCTTTCTGCCTTCCTCTGCATCTGTGAATCATTAGCTAGACTGTTCAAACTGGAACAGACACAGTATCCTTCAGACTTCTGAGGTTACTCTTTCTGCTCTTGTCCTTCATTGTCGGGAAAAGCAGTAACAGAGATTTAATGGGGTTTTGAACATTTTTATTCAGGGTCCGCAACCCTCCCGATAGTTTCATTTTTCTCTGCACAAGGCTCTTGCAAACAGTTTCTAATGCAAACTACTGTGCTCAACATCTGTCCAGCTGGGAAAGCATTTCTTCAGTGCCATAGTCAGTTTTGAAGATCTCTGAAGGAAATGGAAATTGAGCTTAATTCTCCACGGAGCTACCTGTACACTTCTGTGTGGAAGGGAGTGAACCAGTGGGGATAATATGTTAATAAATCAGCTAATAAGGGAAAAGCACGGAACACTTCCCCCTTCTCAGACAGCCTACATCACTCCCCCACTCTTACAGCTCTATTACGCAGTGTATTCAAAGCACCAGAAATGTGTTTGATTGTAGCCTGTTTGTTACTATGCATTTTAGCTTTGATAGTAGACGCAGATCAATGTCTGCAGACATCCAGCTCCCTGAATGATGAAATCTGTGTGGCAAAGCACGTGGTTGGATTTCTGATTTAACAGTTTACTCATTGCTGCTTGTGAGTCACAAAAGAGCTGCATGCAAAAGTGCGAGGCTTTCTTTCAAACTGCCCCTAGCCAAGTAAGACAAAATTAATTCCTGGTCTTCATCTATCTCTGCAACAGAACAGTAACTTCTTTGTGTGTTTTTTATTTTTTTACCTAGAGAAAGTGGGAGAATAAGAATGCCCTGGCCATGAGTCAGTGTGAACACTTACATCTCATCACCTTGTTTGATTGCTCTGAGGAGACCAAAAAGCACCCAAAATACAGAGGATGCCTTTTCCATACAGCATTGCCAGATGATCCCCATCCAACATTGCCAATTCAGGCAAATATGCAGCCCCTGCATTTCCAAACTGCCTTCCATTCTCCCTGCCTCTCGGTTCCGCATCTACAGTAAGCTGAGAAATGGTAGGTACTGACAGCAGAGAACTTGTAATGGTCTGCTTTACTTGGTCCAGCCTGGTGCAGTCTTCATGGGAGAGGGCATCACCCAAATGGTGTAACTCAGAGCTGCAAACTGGTAAGGGGTGGGCAGTACAGAACAATCCACCATTTACCCTCTGGGCCTCTGCTTCTCTCTGTCTGAGCTCCCTCTGAGTGTATCTGAGAATCTGTCCCATGGTCTTTGGGCTGTTAAATGCACGCTAGTGCATATAATAGACAGCTTTCTAAAAATAAAATCTGTTTCCTGCATATAAGAATGTGCTCTGAAATTCTATTTTTGCCTGAATGATGAAAAAAACAAAGAGCATATATGACTGTTGAAGACTTCACCAGGAGACAGTAATGGTTGTCACCCAATTAAAAAGAGAGGAAGTGAGAACATCATGTCTCTTGATATTCATAATAACAATAATAGCTTTCAGACATATGACACAATTCTGAACTGAATACCTGTTAATTGCAGAGAGACTTTCTCTTCCCATTAATCAAAGTCAGCAGAGAAGCAACAGAAGAAACATACTGAAACTAAACCTGGTCTCCCCATATGATTGTGTGGACCAGGAGTCCCGGTTTGGAACCCACAATTGCTGTGTTGTCTTACAGCAGTGCACATGCAGCAACTTAGGTGACAAAGTTCCTAATTTGGCTTCACTGATCCCTTAATTGCCAAAACATACAATCCCAATTTCTTAATGTGTGAAACTGCATTTCACAGATGCTGACGATGGGTGAGAATCTATTTCTGTGTGGAAGTTGCAAGCAAAATTCCCACTGACTTCTGTAGGTCCCATGTTTTCATCCTGTTCATAAAATACTCTTTGAGATGTTTGTTTCCTTGACAGAGCTTGTCTTCTAAAATCATCTTGTTAGTATAATACTCACAAAGCCCCCAGTGTCACATTACTAGCAAGGACCATTTAACCTGGCATTTATAGTTAAATTATGAGGAACATAGCAGTAATCACCCCACATCCAGAAAACTTCTACAAAACTGGATGATTTGTCCATTAGTTGTTAAAGGAAACCTGTGATCTACTAAACTGTACTTGCTACTATTTCTGAGGTTTGGTAGACGTAAGGGATACAAAGCACATAGTGTACTAGAGAATTCTACCTCTTTGTAGGAGGTGACAAAGGCAGAAGAAGAGCAGGATCAGTCAGCTTGACCCTAAAGACTTAAGCCTGTCCAGTGAAGAATAAATTCAGATACCTCCCAGGTGCAAACAAATGAACATTGCAGAAGCTTGGGGATTTTAATGTGACAAGGAAGTCTGAACTTCAACATTTTTTCTACTACAGCTGCTCAGTCTGAAGACTTGGTAGATAAAGTTAATAAAATGCTATTGTAAATAATGCAAATTATTCTCCTTCTTCTAAGGCTGAGGTATTCCTTCCTTCTATTCTTCCAGAGAACTCTTAAATCTTTCTTGACAGGGGTTACCTAAGGGGCTTTTAGAAGGCAACATCCTCATTCAGATGAGCTGAATCTCCAGGAATCTTCCACTTTTCCAGATATCCTGGACTCTGGAGCAATTTTAATTTGCCAAGCCTATCAACAGCCACATGAGAGAGGATGCTTGACTCTGCCCCTTCCAGCAGTTACACACCTGTACACTGGAGTCTTGGACCAGGCAGAGCTGCTCCTGTATCTTCTGGAGCTCCTCCTGCTGCCACCGGATGTTGGCCTGCAAGATCCGTGTCCGCTGCTCCAGCTGGTCCTTGATGGTCTGGAACATGCTGAATTGTGCTGAGAACTGGGAAAAAAATAAAAAAAGAAGAAAAAAAACAGAGGGTCAAAAAATCAAAAAAATCAATCATTATAATACAAAGAGGCCTCAATAGAATGTTGTTCTGTAAGGAGTTAGTGGTTTCTTGATTGTAAAGCACAGACAAAGAATAAAAATGTCTTTGTAATATACTGACAACTAGGCAGAGATAGATCTTATCAATTTTCCGTGTTAGGCACATATATTAAATTGCCTCAGCTAGAATGATCTGCTTACAACTGACCATGTTCTGTTGTAAGGACTGTTTTTGAGAGCATGCTCTCAGAGAGAATTTAAAATATCAAGAGCATCTTAACTGAATGGCAAATGAGTGCATTATTTTCATTAGCTTGTAGTTTGGAGCTCTTAATGTGGCCTAACAGTATAATCCAGATGTGGTTTACTAATGCTTTCCTTTTTCTGCAAAAAAATAGCAGTTCTGCAATGCTTTGTTCTGCTGATGACTTACTACAGCATCACACAACAGACCACAATAAACATTTTCTAGATTTGTACAGCTGAGTGGTACTTAAGCTACAAGAAATACTCATTAAGTTATTTTTATATGGGATGTCAAATGAACAGTTGAACTCAATGGAACAAAGGCTGTTCTAAATAATAGTAAAAAAATGGACATCATTAATCAAGGTCAAGAAGCAGGTGCAAGCTCCAAGAGCAGCAATACTGGCACAAAGTGAAATCATTCAATAATTGTGGAGAGGACTAACAGCAATAAATTCTTAGTATTTGGTGTTTTCAGGTGTGATTCAAAGTTCACCAAGGTTAATTATTACCTTAATAGGCTTTGGAATAACTGCCTTGCATAAGCTAATTTTCCAAAAGTAAAAAACAGTCTTTGAAAACAAGAACAAAAACCTTCAAAAAATCTTTTAAGTTTTTATGTAATCAAGGCATCCAAGATCTTTCTGAAAACATGTAGTGCTGTGAGTGTACAGGCAAAAAAAAAATTGCTGTGACTTGAAAATGCTGCCCTGTCCCTGTAGTTGTTCCAGTGTGCTAGTGGATGTGCTGATGTGCGCTCTGTAACCTTCCTGCTACATGGTGCACTGGGCCTACACAGTTTCTGGCTTTTTAGTAGGGAAAAAAAGGTAATGAGACAGAAGGTAAGGAGTGCTCTGGTGCTAGCAGCACTGTACGCTTACTTATATGAAATTTTTGGCTAAGTAGAGAAATCTAAATTTGACAGATTTCTATCAGCTAACTAGTTCACCTTAAACCAGTTAAGTATGTGAAAGTACCTTTACATTCCCTCTAGCAAAGCTGGCATCTCCAAGTAAATGGCCTTTGTCAGAGAAAGAATGAGAACTTCAGAGAGTTTATTTCCATTTACCAGGCGGAGGGTGGCTTTCCCTCACAGCCTGGGAGGTCACTGCACAGAGAGGTGGCCAGGTGGAGGTGAGTCTCACAGCCAACCCTGCTTAGGAAGGGTTGCTCAGGTGGCACCTGCAGTTGCTGGTGGCAGAGGCCCTCAGAGCCCACTTTGCTGCCAGAGGCATCTGTGAGCACTTGCAGCTTGTGCTGTCTGCCCAAGGATGTGATGTGAGCCCTCGGCCCATGCTGTGCCTGGTGGTGTTTGTGCCTGCAAACAGCAGTGCCATCACCTGCAACCTGCTCCTCTCCCAGAGCAGGAAAATTGTGTCAAACCTCCCAAAGGGAAGTTTGTGTTACTTCAAATTGGTGTTACAGAGGAGAAGCCAGGGCAGAGTCTCTTTCCTTCTTGTCCATGTATAAAGAATTAACCTGAGGAATGGTCGAGCAGAAACCTCAGATGATTGGGAATAAGAACAAGTGACTCAAAGGGGAATCCACTGCTGCTGGTTGTACCCCAGCCTTTTGGGTCTGAAGAGTCCCAGGTATCCTGATTTTAGGAGTGGAATGATGCTATGAGCAATGGCTCATAGATGAGATGCAGCTGATTCCTGCTTTAACCTGGGTCTGTACAGAAGGATTTTTTAAAAAGACACGTCTCATAATCTAATTATCTCTACATGAACTCTTTTACTGAAGACTGCTCTTGATTTTTAAAAAGATCCTTATTAGAAGGGAATTAAAAACAGTTTTAGCAAAAAGCTGCACTTTAATTGCTCAGCTTGGTGATGGCAGACTTTTGATTAACACGCAAATTCCTTGAAGACCCTTTGAGAAAGGGATCTGATTTTCTTCAGTTGATCAATGTAAGGAAATTTATAACAGATATTTTCACAATCATTTTATACTTCAAAAAGAAACAAAATCCATTTCCAGGCCTTAGTTTTAAATTTGAATTTGCTTTGTAAAGTTGCACACAAGAATATATTGCTGTTGTTTTTAAATGATTCCTTAATTTTTTTGTACAGGTTCTTATAATTAGTATATTCATCTTGTATTGTCTTTTTGTTTTCTTTTCATATGCTTTTTGCATTAATACACTTAACATCAACAATTAGCTGGTATACTGGAGTGAAAGCTGTTACGGATGAAGACAAGGAACTTTCTCTTTTGCTTTTTTCCTTTTCCCACTCTAACCCTCAAATTGTTGATAACTCTAGCCATGACCCCTGTGCTTACAGAGCTCCTATTGTTTTTGTACAATGAGACACTAACAGCAATTGACCTGCACCAGAGAGTATTTATCTCAAGATCATTAACCACTCTACTAATTAAGGGAGAAATCTCTAATTGTATAATAAATTTTAAGAGCTTAACCCAAAATGTTCCACAGAAAACACTGCCCAGCTTTAACTCTGCCATTGGCATCAGATGAAGTCGCTCTTCATCTCACTTAGGTATTTACAAAAGTCCACAGAATCTTTAGAAAAATGCATGTAATACACAAAAAAGTGTCATCTTTCTAGATACAGTGAAACATGGGATACTAAATCTGAGATCTCTATAATTGCACCAGTTTAATCAAGGTTTGTTAATGCAGGCAAGAAAAACCCTGAAACAAACAAGCAAAACCCACAGCAGTAATTTTAGTCTGGTTTCTTAAAAAAAAAAGTAAAATAAAGTGATGCATTTGGGATCGTGTCAGCAGATGTTCTGGTAGGGAGGGGCTCAATGCAGTAGTGCTGCTGACTGTCCAGGGAGCCTATACAGCCCAGGGAGAGGGACTGGCACTCCCAGGCTGTGATTCCTTTCCTCCACCTTGGGCATCTGAAAGATACCAGCTGGACCATGCCCAAGGAGAGGTGTTTTCCTCCATCGAGTGCTACCCCAGAGTGCCAGGGTTTCTCTCTCTCTCTAGGTGTTGGGAGGCTGCAGCCAGGGGAGAGGACCTATGGCCCCTATGTCTGTCAGGATGGTTCCTAATTTCAAATGTGATGAACATAAAGATGGATGTCTCAAGATATTTTGTTCCTACAAGTTTCATGACAATAGGTAGCAGGGTAAAGAAAAGAGACCCTATCTGTTTTTTAGCTCAGTTTCCTTTAAAACTTTATTTTCTGCCTACCTTCCAACTTTCCTTCAATCATTTTGGCTCAGGAGATGAGCCGTGTTTCTTGCTGGAGACATGCAACAGAGTTGTGAGAGTGTCAAAAATACCAGATTGCTGTAACTTCATGAAAGCTTTAGCTGAGCAAAGGAGAGAAGGATCCACTCATCCCTTCCTCCTGTGGAAAAGGCTGGCTCCGTGCACCAGCCCTGCAAGGCACAGCCCCTGGGAGACTGGGTTTCATTAGTTCTGCAGCTCACCGAACAACTTGTTCTTTCTTTCTGTCATCTGAATAACACCTGCTCAATCCCAAACGGATTATTAGTGTTAATGATTATTCAGTCATCAACATCCACTGTGTTGTAAGGGATTTTAATTTATGACAATGAGGAAGGCAAACAAACAAATATTCTAATCAGGAGCACTTGGTTTAAAGTAAACTATTTAGATTCGGGTGACATCTATGGTGACACTGTGCTGTCTGTTCATTCACACAAGCAAGGAGAAGCTAAAACCGCATTTCAATGGAGAAATATTTTGCTGGAAATAAAACTACTCAAAGTTCAAGCAGATGGTGCCTGAGGCAGCAGCTAGCTGCTCGCTGCAGACACACTTGTGGCCACTTATGATGTTTTTCCCTGCTGCTGCCACCCTATAGCCAAATGTTAGCCACAAGGACAGCCAGGGCCTTCCAGCTCCTGCCATCAGTCACCATTAGCTAAGGGCAAGTGGCAGAAAGAAACCTACCTGTGCATCTCCTCCTTGCGAGCTGGCAGTGGGGCACCTGGCCACACTATTTCTACAAGTGATGAGCTTGTGTTCTGCCACTAAACTACTGGGAAACGGTCAGCTAGGAAGCTGAGGAAATGTCCCTGGTGGGATGCACATGTACCTGGGTTTCATCCCTCATTCACCTAGTGCTGCAGGCACCATTGTCTTTTAAATAATTATCTTGCTGTAGGCTGTCATGTTAATTATTTTAAAGTGGGAAGTACAGAGTAGTATCATAATATTTGTAATGGTTTATGAAAATCACGCAAGTGTGTGGAGATTTGGTATTCTCTGCAGGAGTGTGAACATCAGCAGCCTGAGCTGCAATGTCCTGGACCCTGCTCCACATCAAGCTTCATCTTGAGCTTTGCCAGGAGCACTGCTGTGACTGCTGCCAGAGAGCTGCCTGTGTAGACAGATTCGAGTCAGCCCTCTTCCTTTCACCAAGATTTAGGTGGCCCAGTGACTGGATGGCACTCTGTCAGAAAAGAAATGGAGCTGGTATGCCTTTTACTGGGAAGGGACAAGGCAGCAAGGCTCTTGGTAAACAACTGGAAAGCTTCTCTTCACAAAGAGCTTTGATGGAGAAGAAAGGGAGGTAGAAAAAAGTCAAACAAAACACACGCAGGCTTATAATACATAAACTAATTGATGTTTGAAAGTGCATTAATGAATAACGGAGAGAAGTATCTGTAAAAGAAAATGAATGCTCAGAGCAGATAATTGATATGCTGTTTCTTCGCTGCATGCTAGCGTGGAGTCATGAAAAGAATATTAAACATGGAAGATAAATGAGAATTTGTTACTTTAAAGCCAGGATCCTCAGGACTTTATATGTTTTATGTGCTACAGGAATAAACTCTGGGATCTTGTGAGTGAGTACAGGGTATCAATAGCAGAAGCAGTCTAAGTCCAACAATACTCTGTCATTCCTAAAATCAGAGGATGATGGGGTGTATCATCACAGCAGGACCACAGGAGAAAAACAATGTGCTGGGAACATGGTACTCAAATTTGCTTCTTCAAAATCCACTGCAAATGTAACCCTGAGGTGACTTTTTGGGCCATCACCCACTTTTGAGATACCGGCTAATAGATTGGAGGAATCTGAAATTTGTCTTCAGAGGCATCCTCACCATTACTGGCACACTCACAAAATGAGTGTTGTTGAATTTGCATGTCCTTTACTGCTGGTTAGTTCTGCATCAGCGCAGCCAAACAAGTGTTTTTAGCAGGACTGGGTGTCTCTGTTAGTTTTTGGTTTTAATTCTCATTGTGAATTTAATCTTGATGGGACCTGGTTCTGTAAAAGCCAAGTTAAAAACTCTTTTTCCATCTGTTTTCTGTCCTCCCATGAAATAGATGTGTGTGCACACCTGAACCTACATGCACCTGGGCTTCTGAGCACCTGCATGCAGTTATATGTTTAAACATACAAGTGTACAATTCAGATTACTTTCCCACAATATTTTAAGTGTTTGAGAGTTTGGATTTGGGGATTTTAGTTACTAGAGAGGTAACCTAAAAGCCCCAAAATGAGAAAATATCAGGAGATAAGCAAGTGACCTATTCCACTTCCAAATCCCCAACTAACCTGTGCCAGAGGTGCAGGCTGATTTTGCAGAGTTGCTTGAGGCAGCAACTGCTGTGGGAGAAGCTCACATGGAAGCTGAGAAGGCAAAGAAACCTAGGTTAAAAACAAAACAAACCAAAACTTTATAAGTTTGGCTCCTTTAAATTTTAGGTTTCTTCTAATGCCGTGGCTTCTGTGTAAGTTGTTTTTAATCGCTAAGCTGCGTATGTGGCACATGCTGTTACACCCTCTGCCTGTTTCCATGATTCCTTGTGAAGTTACCTGAAGAGCAGTAGGTTGGCTGAGTCTATGCACGGATAAATCCTGCTGTGTGCTTGGTGTTCTTGGCAAGGGAGTGTTAGACTCTGTAATCAGCTTTGTTGGTGTAGCTGCAAGAAAAGTACCGGTGAGATCTTACACACTGGAAATCAACCCCATTTGAAGAGGGTAATACGACAAGACCTGGGTAGAAATTGTAACGGCCTGACTAAATTCCAGTGGGAGTCAAGGCTGTTCTTGTTGACTTCAATGGCAGTAAAATTAAACTGATAAGGAGGGTCTGGGCAAAGATAAAAGTAAATGAGACAGGTTATGATTCTGTGCTCCAATGAGCAGTGCAAAAGGACACATGAACTGTTCTAAACCAGCTGGAACTCCCTTTTATATGGCCCGAGTAACTGTAAATTTAGGTAAGCTCATTGGCTTTTTCCCCAGATCATGATGCAGAAAGAGTATACCCAAGTCAACACTGGAGCATCCTAAATCTTGGCCAGAAGAGAGTCACCCACAGGCTGTTACTACTCATGTAAGTATAGAGAAGTCTCATACTGCTCGTACTGGTGCCCTCAAATCTAAAGACAAAATCCTCACTTTTGTAACAGATTGAAACAGTACATTTCACATCTAATCCCACTGCTCATCTTCCAGCATTTAGGTGGTTGTGCAAGAACCTGTACATTACCATTTCAGCTTTTGCACTTCATTGTCAGTGCATATCATCAATACCTCATGATTTACTGTTGAATTAGCAGCTGTGGTATATAAGCACACATTCTTTAACTTGGCTAAATTAAAAATAATTCCATAACCCAGGAATGCCACTCACATGCTGGGTCTGACTTGGGTGTGTGGGAAGATTTTGGTGAGCTCCTGGATGACACTGAGGGTGTCCGACTAGCGCTGAGGATTGAGGCACCAATATCAAGTGCATTAAAGTGCTGTTCAGGATCCAAGCTGGTGCCACTGTCCTAAAACAAACCAGAAAAGGAGAATAGCTATTGCATCTGTCAAAGGTGAAGCATTTTGAAATTTAGTAATGGTTGCACACCAGTTCTTTGGCAGACCTAAAATGACTTGAGCAGAACTACTCTCAGGTAGGCCAGCAGAAATCCTGGACACAGGCATCAATGCCCCTTCTGAACAGCATCAAACTAATGCATTTTGCAAACAACTATCACTGAGTTGGAAATAAACAGCAAGCTACTGCCACAGTAATTTTGTGCCTTCAGATGTTTTTCTGAATCTTTCTTTTGTATTCAGTTGGATGTGACAGCACCTGCAGCCTCTGTGAGACACTCAGCCGTGCACTGAGGAGGAGCTTGCTGTCTTTCCTCAAGAGATTGCTGAGATGTAGCCAAGAGGGCTGACTGCCAGAACTTGTCCAAATGAATTTTTAAACTGTAGTACCTTGGCAAGGAAAAGTGGAGGTATCTCAAACTGCCCCTGCCCATATTCCAGTTAATTTGTGGCTGTTACTGATCTCCAGGTTTATCCTTTCATAAACTCACCTAATTTATGTCAAAATTATTCAAGTGAGCAATGAATTCTGAAGTTGAGAGAATCCACCAGCATTGGAGAAAGACAATGCTGGAGTCTTTGGTGACATTAACATAAGAACAAGTTGTGATTACTACATAAATTCATGAAAAAAGCTTTTCTCATTGTACCTTTAGTGCTGAGGACACAACCTCTGAGGACACGTCGTCCAAGCCCATCTCCTGTCTCCTCTCCACCCGAACATCTGCATAACTGAATGCAAAACGTAATTCTATGTATCAACATGGAACTGCTATATTTCTTAAAATGTGCTTTAAGAGAGTGGAGGAACAAATTACTGTACATTTTACAGGTTCAATGAACAGCCGAGAAATGACTTAAGTCACATGCTACCAAATAACATTTGAGAGTGTTTTAATTTTCAGTTTTTGGTCTGTCATCTTCTTGAAGTCAAGATGCCTATTAAAGAAGCATATATAAAGGTCAAGTTCACATCCTACAACCACTTTATGACTTCATTGGAAAGCTTCTACACATCTCTTTAAAAACAACATAAGGATTAGAGGAAGTGAATATTTAAGGGATCTGTCTATTCTCTATTTTTGCACAAAATGGAAAAATGCCATAGTTCATCTGCCCCTAAACTAAAAAAAAAATTAAGCTTAACGTAAACTAAGGTTCAGTCTGTAATTTTCCTATAATTACTGTATTTCCTTCAGAAAGTTCAGGCTTAATTTTTTTTATGTAAATTCTGTTATGTTTTTAAAAGAAAATGCTGGAAGACATGAGGATGCTCTTATCTTACTGTCCTTTATGTCCCGGCCAGTTGATATGATTTTCCATACCTTACCACCATGTGTGTGCACACAATGAACTCTGGCTTGGAGTTCCACTGGTGGTAGGTGATGTAGTAATGCGTCTGGAGCCAGATCCACTGCTGTCCTTTGGTCAGAAACCGATAGCAGCACGACTTCCCCTTGCCGAACTGCATCACTGCCAGCAGAAAATACAAACAGCTTGTAGCAAAATCTCCCATGTGAAAATGACATGAAACGTGAAAAAAAAAGTGACAAAAATGTCTGTCATAGGTAGACAGGAGTAGAAGCACCAATTTTGACTAAGTGCTTGTCTCAGCCTTCTGACAGAACAAAAATCATAATGATTAGTAGGTATCTTCTTCTGGCACTTTGAATGGTACATTCCTACACAGTACAATTAACCTTAAGTTTGGACACTAATGAATTAGTGTCCGCTACAGTTTAAACATAGATCCTACCCTGCTTTATGTGCTGATCACATACTGCTTAATTAGACACCTGGGATTATTTTCTAAGAGTGATCATCTTAAGTTCTAGAGCAGAAAAGTACAGGATAAAAATGCTTGAAAAGATGAGTATTGTGTGCAGATGGATTTAGAATAAGGTAAGCATAAGAGATAACACTGTGCAAAGAAAAAAATAATTTGAAAGAAAATTCCCAGACTGACAAGAATTCAAACTACAGTACTGAAGGTTTTGAAGATTCACCAACCAAATTAATCTCTGCTTTTTTCCCCCGGTAATTTCAAGGGGTTCCCAAACATCCACATATTTAGCCTTTCTATATTTCAATGTCAACATATAAAAACTAATGTTGACAAGATACTTTCAAGACAGGCAGAGGTGGTAAGCTGAGATGTTACAGCCAGTTCTGTAAGCAAATATTTGAAAAGCATTGCCTTATTTTCTTTACTGAGCAAAAGAGTTTTTCAATTAAATCCTAATAGACCGTATTTAAATAATCACAGCTAATCCCAAATACACAGTGAACAACATTAGGGGAAATAATCCACAAGAATTGCTTGAACTATTCCTGCATATTCTTTACTAATACAACAGGGGTCAAATCTGGCATATTTTATCCATTCAGTGAGCCCCACTGACTACTTTTGGGGATATGGAGGGTAAAATTGTATTTTTCAGAGGTTGGTAAGTCTGTCCCAGATGCCAGTCAGCTGCAGTGCCCCCAGTCTGCTACAGCTCTGCTAAGATACACAGCCCGAGGCAAGAGTCAAACCTCCCCCTCCAAACAACGTTTCGCTGAAAAGAGGTGTCCCAGTGACTCCCCAGGAAGTTGGGCCACGTGATACTTACAGTGTTCATGGCACCTTGCTAGCAGCTCTAGGTCATCTATGTGGTAATAGTCATAGCCAGAAGTACCCAGCACTTCGAAAGGCAAGTATCCGATAATCGGCGGTGCTCTGTGGTCGGGCACAACATGAGTCCATAAAACATAGAACAAGCAGTTCTGTATGTTGATGCAGAGATAGAAACAGCCCAGATCTACTTTTACTTATCAGAGTACAGTTGTTCACCTCAGGGGACTGGATCCTGACTTTCCCCCACCTTGAGCCTGGGATACCCAGCTGGGCACAGCAATACTGGCATGCACCATCCCACCAGGACAAGACTATGACATCATGCCTTCTTCAGGGAAAATGTGATTGTGGAAAGCACTTCAGCTTCTCAGGGACCTTTACACTGGAACCCGCTGTGAGGGAGCCATTCCCTGGCTCCTGCTTGGCTTACACAATGGCTCCTGCAGTCCTTACACAGGGGAAAATGCATGGGGAGGTGTTTGGAAGAGATCATCTGCTGGGACTGGGGGGATAGGAGGGGAAATCATCTGTGCTGCTTTCCTCTGTGTGCCTGGAGAGCTCATCTGTGGCATGCTGAGGCACTTGCTTTGTACCTTTGCCAGCACAGATGCCTCCGGCCAGCATAGACTTTCCCTCCATAACTCAGTGGGAATTGCACACACGCAATCAATGACTGGATTTAGAAAGAAGGATTTCTGCAGCTGTATAGTAATTAGATCATTTTGCCATGTGACAGACTTTGGTCTGTTGATAATTTTAAAGGAAGCAAGAACAAGCTAATCACAAATTCAGCAGAAGAAACAGAGTCCTTTTGTTTTAAAAGCCCATTAAAAATAAAAGCAACAATAAATGTAAAATAGTAAACATGGGGAATTTCAGAGGCAGCCCTCCTGTTCATGAGATTTAGATGTGAAATGGAACACTACTTGAGAGAATTGTACTTGTGAAATAGTAGTAGAAAAGCACCAAACACAATCAGCAGGGCTTTTCTTGTCACCAACCTGTGATCCAGGAATAAAAATTTCCACTCCAGACTGTGCCTTGATGTGAATTCCTCTAGAGGTTCTTCTACGATGCACATCTCCTGTCCAATGAAGAAAAGTGACTGACTGAGAGTTGGAGCTTCACCCCTCTGTTTCATCTAGCTTTTGTTAGCTATAAATACATGGTGCATAAGAGGAGAAAACAGAGGATTCACCCATTTTCTGGCAGTTCCAGAGAGAAATCTATTGTATTTATCAATGCCAACATTTTTTGCAGAAGATAAGGAGTAGAACTTGTACTTAAGAGCTGAGACTGTGCCTCAGGGTGCCAAAACTTTTTTTGGCTTTGAAGCGGTGCCCTGGGTGTGATGGCCGTGGGCTTTCCCAGCATCCAGCCTGTGCCTGATCCCACCAGGGCTTGCCACATCTTGCTTCACTCCCTCTGTGTTTCTAAAGATACCCACCACCCTTGCCTGGTCCTTTTGGATGTCTGCCCTCCTAGCTCTCTGAGAAAGGGGGACACTCTCCTTCTCCCTCAGTAGCTGCAGAGGAGTAAATGCTTTTTCATGCAGCCAGCCATGGGACCTGTCAGGTGGATAAAAGGGGCCAGTTTTGCCTTTGCACTTCACTGCCACAGCAAACACGCTGGCCCTTAAGACTCACAGCAGCCCTCAGTGCTCACAAGTATGATAATTAATAAGTGAGGCAGGGCACAGGGCTGTCTGTGAGGCAGGACTTCCTTGCTCCAGAGGGATGAAGATCAGGAGGCAGTCAGTGGTGATCACTTGCTGGGTGGAGGTGGGAAGAAGAGGGAAGGATGGCAGCACAGTGCACAACCCTGCATGGGCTGGGGTTGGCTGCACTTCATGGCCACCTCGCTGCCCACTCCAAGCTCTCTTCCGCCAAGCTCTCCTCTCCCACTGGGTGCTTTGCAGGAGCAAATGCAGCTCCATGAGCTGCTCCAGTCAGCCTGGAGGCTCCTGGCCTGGGACTTGACAGCATCAGCACTCTGGATTTGTGGCATCCAGGGTTCCTGTGTCTTTCATGTCCCTCTGGCAGGAGGGTCTCCATCACCACTGGTAAGGACAACCTGCCCACTGGCCCCCAATGCTCCAATTTCCCTGCTCCCTGATGCCACATCCCCCTGTGCTGTGGGCACAGGTGATGACACCTTCCCATCATTTCCACTGCTGCTTCTCTCTGCTGTCCCTCAGGCAGAGGAGACCACTGGTGTTTTAAATCCTGTTGGGACCAGAGAACAAGTTAAGGTGTGCTGCCATCAAGCAATTCTTTGATACATATCAATGCTGACAAAGTTGTTTGAAGTCTCTGGCTGTGCAGAGGCAAAAGGCTTCATAAACACCTTAAATTCCTCTCTCCCCCTCTCTCCAGTTTAGGCCAAAATCCACACTGATGCCAAGAACATACACTAAAATTCAAGGTGCAAACACTGCTGTGTGCAACCAAATTGCTCATTCTGTCTTCCTTAGTTGGATAAGAGGAACATTTTACCTTCATTTTACAGTAGGAAGTCAAGAGTGGGGGTTAAGTGAGTCACCCAGGTGAACTGAGGAGATGGATGTTCAGGACTTTGTGGGAATTAAAACCTTCTCTGGGCTGTTCAGCAGCTGCTTCCTCCCTAGCACTGAGCAGCTCATTGACACGAGTAGCCTGTTTTGTTTCCCTGTTTATTTTGAGATGCTAGCTACCCAAAGACAAGAGAATTTGCCTTTAGGGTTCTCAGAGAACCTTTACTCCAGCCCTTCTGCTAATATGATTATTGTGGTTAAGATTCATGAGAAATGTCCTCACTTACCCAGAAGGGACTCTACTTGCCTGCAGGGTAAGGAATCACTATAGAATGCCCTGCAAGTTCCAGAGCAGTAATGGAATCAGGCCAAGAGAGCAGTGATTTCATACTGGTCACATCTCAATTGCATTAAGAAATCTCTTAAACTTTGGGGACAGGACACCTGATGCAGTAGTTCACATTTGTTAATTAGGGAACAGCAACGTTAGGCACAAGTTTGGTTTGTCTATCCTTATACCCACAAGCAGCTATCTTACTTCCAGGATTTGGGAGAGGGGAAATTAGCAGCAGTCCATCAAAGATGCTGAGAAGCACAATTGAAAGTGTTGGTGGTCATCTGTATCACAAAATCACAGAATGTCAGAATTAACTAGGCTGCAAAAGACCTTTGAGACCTTTGTACATTGTCCCATCGCAGGAACAGAAAGCAGCAACGAGGAACCAAATTTCAAAGTGACTTTGCAATTCCTAGTGCAAGGAGAGTTTCCATTTCCCATGCAATGGGGGCAGAAGTGACACTGCTTCCGCAGATCCTGGCTTGCACTGATAATCCTCTTCACTGGATTTTTATGCATGAAATGTGATATCTGTAATCCATTCAATTAGCAAAACTAAGAACCTTCTGTGTCACCCCGTCTGAAAGTGTTTTGAGAAGTTCTGGAATGCATGGGACCCAGGGTGTGCACTTACCTTTAAAAACTGAGGCGTTGCCAAACGAACAGTTGCAACGAAGCAGATTTGCTTTCCCGGGGATGTTCTGTAAGCCCTTGGGACAGCCTCATCAAAGCCATTGCAAGTGGAGTTAGGCACTAGGTAGGGAAAAAAATGGGACCTGGAGTCATGCCTCATATAAGATTTGCTCTCCCTGAATATTTTGCACACTCCAAGTGTACTAATACTATTTTTATTCAGAGAAGTGCTCTAAAAGCTTTTAAAGCTGATATGCATATATTTAAATCCAAGTCAGTCATGTTAGGCAGAAAGGCATCAGAGCTTAACTTCAAGTATGAATTTTACAGGTTAATCCTGATAAAAATAAGGCCAAACCTTACTACAGAGCATAAACCAGTTTTCTGGAAAGAAACCCCACACATCCAATTGCTCTTTTTCACCAATCACAAGAAAAAAAAAATATGCTGCAGCATGCCTAGCACCATAACTTCCATGATGTAGTGAAAAAAAGTGTTGGCAAAGGAGACAGCTGAAGAGAGTTCGTCAAGTCATCAGTGGCAAAACACCAGGGCCCACAGCCAGCAAGGCTTCATCGAACTAGCAAGAGGATGCTTGTGATTCTTGACTGCTGAAGAATGCCTTCCCCTTCTGCATTGAAAAACTGTCCCCACTATGCTCAAGTTATCCCTGTTTTAAAGAAGTAGAAAAGGGACCCCATGTATGGCATTGGCTTCCAGAGAAGGACACATCCGGTGAGTCTGCAGATGGCCTGCTGTCTCCTCCAACATTGGGCAGAAGGAGAAGCTGGATGTGATGTGGCTACACATTTTGTGTATGCTTTCTACCTGTGTCTTTCATGATTGCATGGTTCCAGCTGCTTTGAGAGCCCACAAGCACCTCCTACCACAGAGATGCATTGCCAAAAGAACGTTTTGCTCTAAACTAGCCCCCAGTCCAGCACTAGAATGACATAGTGCAAATTATTCCTCCAAGTTCAAGCTGTTTAGAGATGGTAATCCCACTCCCACAGCTGTGAAAGAAAACTGTGCCAAGCTGCAGTGGGACCTGGGCGGGATTCTTGCCCTGCCTAGCCAAATTTCTCCCATGAGGGCAGAGAAGGTACGATCTAGCAGCCAGAGTTCACCAATATGAGCTAATTTAATGCTAGTAGGGATTAATACTAATATGAAATTAGTAATTAGTAATATGAAATCTTTCCTTACTATGAGGCCCCTATATCCAGCTTTATGAAGTTTCTGACAGTTTTTCTCTTCTGCACAGGGCAAAGCATTACTGTGAAACTGAAGAGTTTTGTATCTATCTTGGGAGAAGATAACTGGCCATTTTTATTCTAGGGGGCTTCTACATGGGGATTTTGTTCACTAACACAAATTGCAGAGATGGAAGAAGTCTCAACTTATCACATGTGGTTGGGGAACCCAGTTCAACCTATTAAAAGCCTTATAATACTGATGCATTACTGGTAACAAGGATAACAGGGTATGAGACAGAAAAGTGAGTCTGCTGAGCAGAATTCACACTTGTGATTAACTGGTTTAGGCCACTGTGTGTACAATATATATTACAGCAAAAAGGAAAAGAAAGGTTATTTATCTGAGAAGACAGCATAGATGTGAACTTCCACAGAGATCAAGTCCTCTCTTGTAGTTGAGTCTGGAGACTGGCTGGATATCGAGATAAAAAATACGGGCAAAATTCTCCTTTCACCAGCAGAGCACACGTGCTCTTGGGACTTCTTAAGAATTTGAGTTCCCATCCTGATCCTGGGGTTATGTGCATATATGTGGGCTTCTATGGGATTATTAATACAAGAGGTTGAAAAAAACAAGAGTTAAGTTCTATGGGACACACAAGTAGCCTAAGTAAAGAGTTACTGGTTCATCTCTGATATTATTATTTAGTGCAAGTCTGTTGATTTCTGTAGTCAGTCCCGTTTAAAAATTAATGGAAATGTTATAAACCCACATGATGGGCATTGTGAAAAGTTACTGCCAAACTTGCTATGTAGTCTGTTGTGACATTTGAAGCCAATGGGTCTGTTTCTCTCTGTAATAGCCAAGTTCAGTAGCAAATTCTTGCAGTCTGGGCTCTAAGACATGAAAATAAGATAAGCACATTTAGCTTCGGAAGCACAGGTATGATAAGTTAACCTAGTTAGTGAACCACAGGCTTGCAAATGACACCAGTTGTAGAAGGAAGTGGAGACTGAGTCACACTAAAGAGAGCAGATGGCTTTTTTATGTCAGCTGTTGGATGTAAACAGCCATGAGCCTGAGACATATTCCCAAAAGAGAGCAGAATACATCCCTGAATGTGGCATTTACTTAGAAGAGAGCATAATACATCCCTAAATGTGGCATTTACAAAACAGGATTATATTTCCAACAGGTAAATGCAGTAGTAAGAGGGTAATAATTATTGTGTAGGACAGCTAGGCAGTAATTTGGGATTTCCTCACAATATTTGGAAATGATGAACTTAAGCAGCAGTGAATGAATAAGCCCAAAGAGATGAGACAGAGCTGGCCTGGCTGGAAGTTATCCTGTCTTTGAACAGCTACTGTGCCATCTCATACTCAGCTGCCTTTGACGAAGTCCAGAGCATTAAAAGCCTCAATGATGCAGGCAGGTAGCCACCACATTGTAAAGTACATATCCATCTGAAAATGACAACTACAATAACTGAAAGAAAAAGCCACTTACATTTGCTTCTGAATTATTTTGCTGCCTGACTTAGGTTGTTGGTATCTGTTCTTTCCACAGCTCTATTTGCACAGCCCTCTTTGCCCTGCTTTTGCAGCTGGTCAGTGAATTTCAACCTTTTTTGGCTGATGAATTTTGCAATGTAGTTAAAAAAGAGATCATTACACAAATTTTTTAAAAAATACAGTCCTGGTATAACCTTTTAGACATGCCATCTGAAAAATCATACTTTATTACTCTCCAAGTCTCTTTAAAAGAAACACAACATCTTGAGGTAGCAAAGTTCAGTAGTGAACTTTCTGAGAGCACCACAGAAAACTAGTGGAACACAAAACATAGGATCAAACCTGAGGCTATGGTGATATTAACATTTCTAAGTCAAATATAGGGCTTGGAGTGCTTTTGTCAGAAGATGCCTAATGAAAATGTTAGGCTGGCCATAAACAGATGGGCTCGGGTAAATGAGGGCCTGGGTGTTTCACAATTAAATGATCAAGACAAAGTATCTTGAGTAAGGAATCAGAAGGTCATGTGACAAAGCTAAATACATAATCAGAAAGGTGAAACAGTTGTCTCATATATATCAGCTAGCTGATGATCCTTAGAATGAATTTTAATAGTTTTTGCGGTTACCTATCACACCTGCTGCTCCTAGAGCTACCACAAAATTCTTTTGTAGAAGGATTAAATACCTGAAAATATCTCATAAAATAGAAAGAAACTGATTTCTATATAGAGATTCTTGTTTGGGATAGGATGTTGAAAATAAATAATATACACAAGGAACCAAGCCTTTAACTATCACAGACAAAAGGATTTTTATCCTTAGAGATAGAAATCATGCCACATGAAATGAATGAAAACATGTTTAAAAAACCCAGATGCCACTTGATTCAGTTAATAATAGTAGAGCAGTCAGTTGCTTGGTCATCTTACTTCAACTTGGAACGTGTAAAACATAATCTTCCTAAGACAGCAAACCTCCCGCTTATGCCATTTGAAAGAAGAAATCCCTCCTTCCTATTTTGTCAGGAGATGTTAATGTTTAAAGAACTAGTCTTGGTGACTGTCAAACAAACTGAACAGTGATTTCAAAAAATACAAGCCAAACAGACCAAATAAAATCAAAATCGCTTCACATGAATTAATTCAGGCCATAGATAAACAGAATATTTGGCAATTAATAGATATCATGAAGAAATCTAGAGTGCTGGTGGCAAGCCAGACTGCTCTCAGTAGCTGTGTAGATGAGTAACAGTGATAGTGTCCATACTTCACCTGTCCACTTTGATCTACTCTCTCCTCTTTCCTCCTCCTGTTTCTCCCCTGGCCATCCTGTGTTGATATGAATCCCAAGCAGATTCTTTAGGACAGGAATGGTGTCTTTTCTTTGCATAGAGAGCCTAGCATGAGTGCTGCATATTGTTAGCTGCAGCTTCTATGATATTGTTAATAGCAAATAATAATGTGAGGCTGTTGGTTCTGATCAAAACATTCATTTTGGATTGAGCTATTCTTGTTTCACATGTTTCAGCATATACTTACGGAGGCTCAAGATCAACATATCTTCTGTATAAACTGTTTATTTCTTTTAAAAACAAATTCATATTCAATATTTTTTGAGAGATTTAAGATTTTTTTCTCCTCAGCATAGTAATTTTCTTGATGATCTGAGAGATGTATCAGCTAACAGCAGAGTATCTGCTATTATTTGCATTTAGTAACCAGATACTTCCTGAGTTTCCATGTAATTGGAAGCAAAAATGCACAGTTTTAAATTTCACTATAATATTATATTACTTGATTAGGAAACCTTTTCACATAATGGTTATCTTCTTCAAGAGAAAAGCTTCAGGCATTTTGGATGAAAGGACAGATCTATCACTTCAAAGATGGTGGTGGTCCTTTTTTGTATTGGTGAAGTCTTTGAAAGGGAGGACTCTGGTTTTGTCACTTTCAGGAGTGTCACTTCAGAAAGAGGATACCAGCGCCAATATTTGGACATATAATTATGAGAGATCTTTGTCTGTTTACAAACGTGCAAACAATTTTCACAGGAGGAATAAATCCATCCCCCCTTATCATTTCTTATCAGAGTGAGCTATTAAGCGGCTTTGTAAAATAATTTATTCTCACACAATTTGACATTTTATAGTGGGAGCTGAGCATTTCCTTGGACTTTTGGGGAAGGTTACTTTTATTACTTGCCTTCCCCCTCAGCCCTCAGGCAAGACTGGATGTGAGCCACTGTATTATTCATTGGTGATGCTGATATGACTCACTCTCTTATCAGGTACTACTGGTCAATAGGTACAGTGAGGCACTTGGCTCCCTCAGATGTTTGCAGACATTCATGTCTCTCGTTAAAATCTGGGCTACAGACCCAGAACCTGAAATATATAAAAATATTCAACAGATTTTCTATTTGCGAATAAAACAAAAACAGCCCTGATGATGTGACAGCAAGTAGGCATCTCTCACAGAGGCAAAAAGGAACTCTACCTTCCTTGTCTGAATGGCCTGTGGGCCACCTCCTCTCCTCTCACGGGACTACTGAATCTTCACATCAGGTTACAGTCCTGCTTTTCTCATTGAAGCTTAATTAATGATGATTATATAATCCTCCCAAATGGAAAATCAAATCTCTTGTATTTGATTTAGCACAGCCAGTGACTCATGCAGGCACTGCACAGCTTGCATTGCTGTTTCACTGGTCGGCTGCTCTTGCTTGGGCACAGCCAATGCAAGGGGGATTCACTCATGCAGGCAGCTCATGTCACATCCCTGGTGTAGATACAGCTGCAGAAATGTTCTGCAGCAGGGATTGCAGAGTACAGATTCCCCAGGACCAGTCCAAGAGTGCACGCTCTTGCTAACCCTGGCACTGGGCTGTGCAGCTATAGCAGAGCCCAGGAGCTCCAGGGACAGTGATCTCCTGAAAGACTGAATACATGCTGTGAACTATGATTGCTTTCCTGGGCAATTTCTCGGCCCTGTACATGCATGTCCCTTCCTCTTCTGGGATCAGCGAAGATGCCAATGATTGCTCCTCTATGGGAGTAGTATGAGTTCAATGTAGATTGTGTGTGATCTGGCTCCCTGACAGCAATTCTGGTGACAAGTCACCTTGGCAGATATCAGGTGTTTGTTCTACTTTAGCATCAAAAAAATTATCTTTGGTATCTCAGTACGACGTCCTTTAAAGCCTCAGAGCTCCTATGAAACTTAGGGAGAGCAGCTAAGCCCCTAACTGGCTTTCTAAGCCACAATCCTTCAAATTAATCCATTCAAACCCATCCCTGTATGATGTTCTCAGCCATAAGTCACAATGCGATTAACAGAGAAGGTATGAAGGAGGAGGGAAGGGGGCAAGGTGACTGGGAACCCATGACCCCCTTACCCCAAGCACCACCACTGTATGAGCAATGAACAATAATAAAATAAGCCTAAGAAGATGATAATTCAAAGGAGGTTACATAAAAGGTTATGTGGAAGTAGAATAAAGATGGTGACATTTCTGTTAAAGAGGGTGAAGGAGGACCTACCAGTTCTTAAAAACATTAGCAAAGGTTAAATGAGAAGGAATGGTGACAGATTTACTAGGGCTGTTGCTGCTATGACCTTACATTAATGACAATGGAATAGCTAAGTATTCTGATAGGATATAGCCTGCCCAGGGATAAAAGAACTTTCCTGGCCACAGAGGCTCTGGCATCACTGTGGCAGGAACATTCAGGCAGAGTGAGCTCAGAGTATGCTCAGCAAACCATTAGAAACAAAGGCAGGAGTTGGCATTGGGTGGCTAAAAAGGAAAGGCAAGATTTGTATTTAAAGAACATCCTGTATCAGTCTCCCATGTGTAAAAACATGCTCGCACTTCCATTGCTGTGAAAAGCTACAGGGAAAAACATTCTTCAATACATTCATAAGGAATGTCTCCTGCTAATTAAGCCTAATTTGCAATTTCTGTCTTTCTTCCCCAGCTAACTCTTTTC
This sequence comes from Vireo altiloquus, assembly GCA_013396875.1. Classification (NCBI taxonomy): domain Eukaryota; kingdom Metazoa; phylum Chordata; class Aves; order Passeriformes; family Vireonidae; genus Vireo; species Vireo altiloquus. Next base: position 1,044,576 of record VZRF01011155.1, on the reverse strand, counting down.
TTATCCTTAGCTTAGAATCCTTCCTTCACAAACACCTCCAAAAATGCAGGATTTGGGGCCATTTGATCTTATGCATATAGAACAAATGCTCCCCTGAGTGATATGTGTCTCTCCCACTGCCCTTCCCACCATGTTCTTTCTTGCCCACTTGGCCTCACACCTCGAGAACAGATGACTGGAGAATGGGTATTTATTTAACAGGAGGAAAAGAGGGCAATTACTGTCAGATCCAACAGGCGACAGCCCTGAGGTGCATGGGCTGGGGGGATGGTGCCTGATAACTGTGGGCCAAGCAGAGCCAAGAACCCAGCCCACTACTGCACCCACCGAATGCTCTAAGCTGTTTGTGCCACAAGTCCCTGGGCCAAAGCACAGGTGCTTGCCCCCAGCCCTTGGGTGGCTTGCCCAAAGGATGGCTGCATTCACATGGCGCTCGCTTGAGCTGGTTCTCCCACGCCTTGCTCAGGGTGTGGCCGGCTGGTGCAAGAAGCCTGGTGGATCCAATGACAGCTGCTTTGGAGCTCTGCACCCTCCGGCTGCTCACCCTGTGAGCCAAGGTATCAGCCCCAAGCTAACAGTTTGCTGCTGCTGCATGTGAGTCTGGGGCACTTCCTTCCACCTTTGCTGGGAGGCAGCCATGGGGGTGATTCCCAGCAAAGGGGAACAGTGCTGGACATGCACTGCTGAAGCATTTCCATCAGGATTTGCACTGGACTGGCGAAACTAAAGTCACAAGGCAAGGGAGGGCAGGAGGCACCATCTCACAGAGCCAGGCTAAGGCTGTCCCCTCCCTGTTGACCAGAGGGTCAGACTGCAGAAGAGATGGAAGATTTAGAAAAAAGAGGCACAAAGGGGAAAAAAAATGTGAAGCAGAAAGCACGACTTGTTTGAAAGCTATTAAGATGGGGTCTTTGGAAAATGGTTTGGTGTCTTCTGAAATCAATACGTTCCCATTTAGTCTCTATGCATTAAGCAAGGCAAAATATCTGTAATGTAATCATTCATCATTCTTCTGAGAAATAGCCACTGATAAAATTGCTGGGATGTGAAATGCTAACGGGTAAGGGGGCGATATTAAGGTCGCCCCAAAATAAAGGGCCAAAAATCCTTGAAGAAAATGGATCAGAAATTCCCCTGGTAGAAATGTATCCTTATGAGTCAGCACCTGAAATCCGGTTTCTGCTCTAGAAAACAGAACAGCTTGGTGTGCGCGTCTGTCAGGCAGGCGCATTTCACTTCATTCAAACTAGAAAGCATACAGGCAGCTACATTTTTTTATACAAATAGAGCCTCAAATCAGATGGCACCAAACAAGAAATACATATCTCCATCCTGCACGTAGGTTTCTATTCTAGTCATGTGGAGCAAAAGCAGAAAGTTAAATGGGGACAGGGACTTTTTTTTTCACAGTGTGGCCTGCAGTTTTTGGAAAGCACGGTGGGGAATTTTTTTGCAGAGGATGACCTATTTGGAACAATACCAGCAACTTTGGAAATGCCACTCTGGAGTTCAGTCAGGCAAGTAACGAAAGCAAACTTGGGCAAGCAGGAGAAGGAAAGTAATAAAAGAATATTTCATTTCTGACACTAATAGCCGTGCAGCAATCTGTTAGTTAGAGAACGGGTGAGGTGGAAATCTGCTCTTCATCCCTTGAAAGATGGTTTCCCTGGACTGACTGTGGTGCATTAGTGACTATGCTGACTGCATTCTTCCCTTTTTTTTTTTTGAGAGCATTGGGTTCTGCAGTGCTGGTGAGGAATGCAAAATGGCAGCTGGAGAGGGAGGTGGGTGGCAGTGTCCTCAGCTGTTCTGATGCCACGTGGCACAGCTGTCTTTTCCCAAGATTTTGAAGAGAAGGGTGAGAAGGCAGATTTGGCATGTTATTCTGGCACAGAATTTGTGTTTAATGTAAACCAGCAGATAAAGTAGCAAGATTATAATTTTGCTGATAGGTGGGATCTTAGCACACAGTATTAGTGAGCACAAATAAACCCTCCTCTAAACCCATCATTATTTGCAAACTTACCCAGAGTCCAGGATCACTGCAAGTGAAGGGCAGTAACAAAAGCAACTAACACAATTTCACTCATCACATGTATTCATCCAGCTATTGCAACTCAGCCATGAGATCCGTGTGAAGCAAAATTTATCTCGTAATGTTAAAAATAGTTCTGTCAGTTAAAAGCCTGTCTTGTTCAATGGAGCAATACTTTTATTTTATTTTACACAGCTAAAGTAACATTTATACAACAATTAAAGCTTACCATTGCTGTAAGACCGAAAATTTCCTACAAATTTTATGTATTCATATGTTGGAAATTCCTTTGGGTTCAAACTTCCTCTCAGAAGATGACAATAAAACTCTAGTTCATTGTCAGCTGGATTGTTAAAAGAAGAAGAAGAAGAAATAAATATACTATTTAAGCTAAACACAACCAATGGCGTCTTCCAACCCCAATCTTGCAACTGGCAGCACAAGAGCAGCTTGTTACCACTCAGGAGTCCTAAACACCAATGTGCTATACATTGCAGGATCAGAGCCTCTGCAAGGAAGGGCCTTGCAGGGATGCAGGTTGCTGAGGGCTGTGCACAGGCCTGCCTGCAGCTCAGGGACAGCCTCGGAGATGAACTCGCCCTTCTCTGACACCGCCTCATCACAGGAGCTACACAGCCTCAGCTTAGCAACAGAGTGAACTGGGTCCTTCACTTACTGATTTGTCTGTTTAGGCTTGCTTCTCACAGCTGTTCTATATCTTCTGTTGGAAAACTATGCTTAATTTCCTCAAAATATCTATTAAATTAACTTTGGTGTATTAGCTATCAGCTGCAGGTTTTGTATGATACACTAAATTGAGCAGCTGTACATCTTACATTATCGTGTGTTTTCTGGTTTTCTACAGCTTTCCTCCTAGACTGAGTGAGGCCGAGGAAGTAAAAACCTTTCTAAGAAAAACAAAATTCAATTTGAAAAACAATTAAAATGGTTTTAGAGGTATTTTTCGACTATAAGGCAAACCAAAGGTATGCCACATTAGCTTATCTCTGAACAACATCTTACTTGAACAGGTTGAAATATCAATTAAGATGGGATTTGTCTCAGGAGAACACTCAGTTTCCATCGGCTAACCTATTTTCCTTAGCTGTCTCAAATGATATGATATTTAATAATTAACATAACTGCAAGTAGTCTTAGCCTAGTAAAATAAAGGCAAAGAGTTTCATTTAAATATAGAACCAAAGGGTCATTCCAGGTGGCAAGATCTTTTTGAAAGGCTATGAACCTAATTTTTTTATTGTACACCATATAAAAAACTCTTTCTGTGAGAGAATTTTTTATCCTGCTCATGCTTTTTCATTTACTAGAGAAGATAAAATGAAACTTACTTTTTAGGTAATCCGATGAGGCAGAATCTGTCATAAGCATACAAGAAGATAACATCTTATAAATTTCTGAGTGTTCTTGTTCTGGGAGGAAGTTTAACAAATTCTGATCCAAGACATCACACTGCAAAGAGAAATAACTTTTGAGACAAACAGAAATATCACAACAAACAACACTTGCAGAGATGTACAACAAGGTTGATACAAAGCCTGTGGCGTTTGACAGGAGTTTCCTCACAGATTTCCAGGGACTCCTGACAAAGTCTAAAACAGGGGGGAAGCTGTTGGACAAACAGAGTAGCCATTTCTTTGTGGGCTGGTCATCAGATTAAGTCTCAGCACTCAGCAATATTTACTGTTTTTCGGGGATCATCAGATGCAGCAGGTATGTCCATGTGATTAAATTAAGAGACCCAGGAGTGGGCTGGAAAATGGGTGTCTGGTTCCCCATACTGCTGCAAAGCTCCATGCACCAGCCCGCTGTGGGTCATTGGAATTCCTTCTCTCCCTGGCAGAGCCTGACTTGCAAGAGCAGTGAGGCTGAGAGTCACCCTGAGCCAGCCAGGTCAGTCCCAGATCCAGTCCCTTCCTGGAGGTATCCCCTCAGGTCCTGGGAAATGCCCTTGGGGTGGCAGGCCTTGTTCCCCACTCCCTGCCTCCTGGCAGGTGGGAGCAGGGAGAAAGGGACTTCCAAGTCTGGACATGACTTTACAGCATTTAGTCCCCACAGAGGGGGACTTCACAGTGCCACCAACATAAGCCCTCCCTCTGGCCAGCCATGAGCTGAATGTTCATGTGTCTCCAGCCCCACGATGGACATGAACCTGAAAATCATCCAAAATCTAGGCACTGAGATTTGGGAACAGAAAGAGGAGATGGATTCATGCAAAAGGCCATGGCTGGCTCAGGGCAGAGAAGACAAAGAGTCTGTCACAGGCTGCCAAGAGGAAGGTCTCCCTATGCTCAGCATGGTGACTAACCCAACACTAGCAGAGTGTATCTGAAAGGAAGCCTGAGGTAAAGTGACCCTCCAATGGCATAGACGTGCATCCGTCCCACTTGAGACTAGCTCAGGCTGAGCTGGCACACTGACACAGCTTTGTGTGTCAGTTTTGTCCGCAGAGCAGCTGCTATCAGACTGTACACTCATGCTGAAAACATGTAAGCTCTGTATGAGACTGGCAAGTCATTAACCATCATTTATTTATGTAAGATTGTGCTTTGGTTTCCATCTGCTTTCTATCCACGCTGGCTTTTCTGTGTGGAATTCCTGTTTAGAGAAGTGAAAGTCATAAAGTAGACTTTAAAAATCAGAGTGATATGCTTTATGCAGACACCTTGCTGAGAATATATTGCTTTAGATGATTCACTTATAAGTATTATATTTGCTCATTACTTGAATATTCCTGTTGTGAAGAACACTTGAAAATTATTTTTGTGACTTTAGTTTATATCTTATTAATAAGAATCCTACTGATACAGTATGTGATAAAAGTTTTTTATATATGTATAAATACTTACACACATCTATATACACACACTACACTTCATAAAATACAGTACATTGTTCATGTAATTTGTGCATATGAAGAAAGAGCCTTTGACAGGAAACTGCAGTGGTGAGTTCTTTTCAAGGCTTAGGTGCAATCTCAGAAATTAATTTTTTTTCCTTCTCATCCCCCTTCTACTTGTAAATGACAATGATACCACCAGGTTAATTAATCTCCCATCTACTCTGCAGTAACTGCAGGAAGACTAGATGTGAGCCATCACCACTCCTGTAACTGAAACCTTTTGTCTCCATACTGTGACCAAGCTCCAATTCCAAACCTCTGATTAGTTCTGCACTGCTGTTTCTGTTTGAGGTGATAGCTGCAGAGGCCTGGCCTTGCAACTACACCTATGGTTCCACACACCCCCTCAGAGCAACCTCTCACCCTGAGCACCAGGTATTAATTGATTTGCAAGTCCTGCTATTTACAGTTTTTGCTGTACCATATCCATAATTTAATATTTGGGTTGCATCTTTGCTCGTAGGAAGTACCAACTTTTTTTAAATTAGTTTGAAAAAAATGCTAAGGTTTCTACTTCTTACTGTGTTTTACAACTCTTGCCTCTTGGAGAGGTTTGGCACACCTGTAAAACAGTGCTCAGAACAGAATTTCTGGATCTCGTATACATCAAGACTCCAACAATGCTCTCAAATCAATATGTCAATCCAGAATACATTGCTAAGACAAACAGAGAGACAGAAGCAAATATTCTATGGTCTCACTGAGCTGTAGAAAATGACAGGCAAGCTCTTAAGAGCTAATTCTGCACCAGATCCAAAGAGCAGACATCTGGTGTCATGGCAAACAGGTGAGCGGTGAGACAGATAGGCTCTGCAAAGGGATCTGGACAGACTGGATCAAAGAGCCAAGACCAATTGTATGAGGGTCCAACATGGCAACATCCTGCCCTTGGGTCACAACAGCCCCAGGCAGGGCTACAGGCTGGGGCAGAGTGCCTGGAAAGCTGCCTGACAGAAAGGGACCTGGGGGTGTTGGTCAGCAGCTGCTCAATATCAGCCAGAATGTGCCCAGGTGGCCAAGAAGGCCAATGGCACCCTGGCCTGTATCAGCAATAGTGTGGCCAGCAGGACTAGGGCAGGAATTGTGCCCCTGTACTTGGCACTGGTGAGGTCTCACCTCGAGTCCTGTATCCAGTTCTGGGCCACTCAATTCACCTCACACTGAGGTGCTGGAGCATGTCCAGAGAAGGACAACAGAGCTGGTGAAGGGTCTGGAGCACAGGTCTTAGAAGAAGCAGCTGAGAGAGTTAGAATGGTCTAGCCTGGAAAAAAGGAGGCTCAGGGGAGACCTTATCACACTCGCACAACTATCTGAAAGCAGGTTGTGGGGAGGTGGGGGTTGGTCTCTTCTCCAAGGCAATCAGTGACAGGACAAGGGGAAATGGCCTCAAGCTGCACCAGGGAAGGTTCAGGCTGGACATCAGGAAGAGTATCTCCACAAAAGAGTGATTAAGCATAGGAAGACACTGCCCAGGAAAGTGGTAGACTCACCATCCCTGGAAGGGACCAAGATATGAGTGGACATTGCACTTCAGTTTAGTGGGCATGGTGTTATTAGGTCAAAGGCTGGACTTGATTATTTTGCAGGTCTTTCCTGACCTGATTCTATTGACAAAATTTGACCATCGGCAATAAAAATGGATCAGTTAGAGGGGAATGGTTTGTAGCTCTAATTATTCTGCAGTGGGCAGTACTGTGTCCACTGGCTAAGACAGCCACAGAGCATTGCTGAATGAGACAGGCACATAAAAGAGAGGCACAGGCAGTTAAAAGATAAACTACAGTGACTGTGGGTGGACTTGATAGATGAACTACGTTAATGCATAATTATGCTGCTAAGCCTGGAATCTACTCTGCATCTTCAAATCTATGGATCCTGCTAAGCAAAACTTTGGAGTATTTACTCCTGAAAGCTAAGGCAGGCAAAGAACACCTTTGTCTACATGGATGCTGGTCTGTTCCAAATACAATACATCAAGTTCTGCAATAATAGCATGCATAGTTAAAATATTTGTGCAGTTTCAATGAAACAGCTGTACTCCAAAATGGAACTCCTTCCTAATAATCTCTTTGCTTTTACTGGGGGGTGGGAGTAGTGGTTAGGAGGAAAAACTCTCGTTGCAGGGAGAAAAAGCAGAGGAATTAACAAACATGGTCACTAGAAAAGGGATGGTGGAGAGCTGCAAATGAGATAGGTTTCTTTCCCATCAACACAAAAAATACAGATAGGTATGCACTTTTGTGCTGGGATTTGGCCCCTGTATCAACCTGTATGTCCTGCACTGATTCCCACTGCTACCCTGTAACAGCAACACAGCATACATAACTTTTGTACACTGAAAGGTGCTATGTCCTGGATTTTTCCACCCTGACTGTTACCTTAAGCGCCCAACAGAGCAGAGCAGCTCCTGGAGTTTCACTGGGTAGCTCCTGAGGAGAAGGACCTTTCCCTAGGAAAATCTCAACCCTGCCAGGGACCTTTTGGCAAAGCAGGCCAGAAGGGACAGGGAGGACCCTTCTCAAAAGACTGCATATTCCTGGAGTCATAGTGTACCACCTGACTGGCAAATGCTAAGAGTTGTGATCAGATTTCCATGAGTTCACTTCAGCTAGAGTCAACCTTACCATGTAAGCTAGACCTCTCCACCTGAACTGACTCTTAGCAGTAGTCTCCATATCTTGTAAAAAAAAAAAATAGAATTACAATAGGGGAAGTTTGCATTTGAAAATACTCAATGAAAGTAAGGAAAGCTGTATTAAAGAGAACTGGATGTAATTATTCTCAGCAGTGGAGAGTTTTATTATTTTAATGAAAGAAAATACATCAGTTTTCTTAACAGGGGCCCTCAGAGAGCCCTGCTCTGCATTCTTCCCAGTTTTTCTTTCCTTTCATTGCTCAAAGCAGATTTGCAGAGTATTTTTTCCCTGCTGCCACAGAGGGGCGAGAAATGGTATTTTGTCCCTCAAACAGTGACTGAATTTAGCTTACAAATAGATCCTCGAGGTAGACAAAATAAGCCACAAATGGCAAGGGCAACAGAGGACTAAAATACCCAGTGTGCACCTAGATGCACTCCCAGCTGGGCCCCTGCCCACAGCCATAGCGATTTGCCAACCTGGGGCAGGCAGAAGCCTTTATTGCTTGCTCAGATGTGGCCTCTGGGATGCTCCCAGTCCCTCTGCATGTGTGGGCTGGTGGGGCAGTTGTTCATCATTACCACTCCAACAGCTCCAGGAAGGTCTGCTCCACCTCCAGCCCTGTCAGGCTGGTCTCTGACTTGGACTGCCATGTGCTGCTTCTAAGCGACTAAAAAAGTAATGTCCATCTTTATCCTTATTTTGGGCTGGATACCATGAGAAAAACAATTTAGTTTCTGATGGTCCAACTCAGGAATTATGACCCCGAATCTATGCATGTTCAGTCAGGGCTTCAGATTCTAGGCATGAGGTCTGAAATATGTCTTCCTGAAGAGGAGTACTTTCCTGCAGCAGATCTACCATCTCCACTAAGAATCAGTTTCGAAGGGACACCAATGAAACCTCCGAATGATGAAAGACAAGGAAATTTCATGGAAAACTGTAAGTGTATGAAAACCCCACAGCCTGTGTGTAGGACAGAGCTCTCTCCACTCTTGAAGTGAGGCAAATATCAGAAAATAGTCGAGTAATGGTCTTCTCAACTGATCAGGATGAAAGAAAACTGAAATAGATAGACTCAGTTCAATCAGTTGTTGCATAGCAATATTTTTGCATTTACCAGGAGCTGCTGCCTTTTCATCAAGTTCCTTTTGTCTCAGAAGAAAATAACTTTTGCTAATATTCCAGCAAGGTAGTGTTGTGAAATAGATTTGTCTGGGTGGAAAACATAACACATATTTAGTGAAAAACTAAATGAGAGAAAAAGAATTGTAATTTTCTTAAGAACATGGCAGGGGGTAGTACAGTAATGATTTGGCAGCTAATTTTTTCTCCTGGGCATGTATTTATTTGAGACCAGGATAGTAAAAATGAGCGTGAAGATTAATCCATAATTATTGTGCCATTTCTCCTAGAGCAGCCTTAGCAACAGGAGCAGGATTTGGAGCAGTCCCTCTCCCCTGCTCCTCCAGCCCAAGCCAACGCACATGGGAGTGTCTCCCACAGCAGCACACAGATAAAAGAAGCTGAAAGTGCCAGAGCATTGGCTGGACCAGTGTAGGGATGCACCCAGCATGGGCTCCACCAGCACCTCTTGGGAGCACCGTGCACTCCCCTTGGGAAAGCACAGCTGAGCTGCAGGGAGAGCTCGTCAGCAGCCTCTGACGAACGCCAGATTCAATGGGGTTTTTGTCCTTTACCTCCGCAGGAGCAGAATAAGGTCCTTAACAAGCTCCTCACTGGGCTGCCAGCAGCACTGGTGCTATTCTCTGCTAGCTTAGAAATCAGAGATGGCAAAGATCAGCCAGGTCACCCTGTCCCTCCCCTGCCCAGACTTTTCCTGCAGAGCTTTTTCCATTCAAGCTGAAGTGCCTCATAGCAACAATAACCTGAAGAGCAGGAATCAGACAGCAAGAGTGCAGAGCAACAGCAGCAGCCAGCATAATGCAGGGACAAACTCCTTCACCACATTTTCAGGAAAACACCACCCCCAGCACCCTTTTACATCTGTTTCTAAAAATTCAGTGCCCAATTCTACAATGTGTAGTAGAAAAGCCAGTGCCAGAATTACTCACCGGTAGATGCCCTAGAAGAGGTGTGATGCTGTCAGACACATAGATGATGCTTCCACCTGTGGTTACTGCTATAATGAAGCCATCTAAAGCCTAAGGAAAACAGACAAGTGGAGAGTGCTTTAATAGGAATGAGTGGTGTAAACAGGACATCTCATCATGTGTTGATCAAAACAGTTTGACTTCGGCACCATATTGTTACCGAGTTGTAGGAATGTTATCTCAAGTTGCAGAACAGTAATTCTCTGATTTCACAGCCTGATTTAACTTTTACAAGACTCTTTGTAGTCTAGTAAAACCTACTATTGAAGCAACAAAGGGCTCACAGGAACATTTCATGTCTCAGTTTTTAAATTAATCACACATTTTAATAATGCAAAATCACTAAGACTGGATCCCTTGGAAGTTATTAAAATGAACATTTGAGCTCTGTGTAAATATCAAAGGACGATGAAAGGATGCAGTCCTATCTCAAAATGGTACTTCTCTGCAAACCCCGTAAATCTCAGTTTGTATTAATGTAACATTGTATATTACTGGGCTTTCATGTAAGTAAAAGCAATGCAAATGATCAAATAATCCTTAGCCTGAGTTTTAATTGAGTGATTTATTTTAAAGGTCATGGTATTAGATTACTCATTCCAAGAGAAATTCACCCTTCTGCAGAGTTTCTTCCTCACTTTGGTCCCATCTTGTGATAAGCCCCTTCAGTCCTAGGACTGAAGGGAAATGCCAGCCTCATCCCCATCCTCTGCACAGGAGCAATTTCACCTCCAAAATGAGTACCTTCTTTAGTCTGAGCTGCCAAGTTTTGAGCTAAGTTTTGTTCAAAAATAAACCTAGGTAGATTTTGAGATCTAAGCCAAGATTAACTTAATTTTTCGGGGGATTCTCTTCAGAGTGAACTGAAGTTAAATGATCTTTAGATCACTCTAAGGAGAACACCCCAAAAAATTAAGACACAACAGTAGGTGCTCGGACAATATATTAAAACCTTTGTATTGTCATTAGGGAGTCACCAGTGAGGCCCCCAATCCATCAAGTGGAGCAAGTTTGGGTCCTTCCTGTCAGTTCCCTCATGTTCTGGAGTCAGCACTGCCAGCAGCATTGGAGTAGCAAAGGCACTGCAAGCCTGACTGCATCAGAGCAGGCTTTGACTGTACTCCAGTGGCCATACCTGCTCAGGAGACAGGTGTACTGCAAACAGCCTGATCAGAGTGCCACAGCATTACAAAACCATACGGCAAATCCAGGCCTGCCTCCAGCCTCCAAGCCAGACTTGCAGTTGATCTTGTAAGCCACAGCACATCCTTCCCCCCTGCTGACTTCAATAAGGGAAAGAATTCTGAGAACACTGGAAAATGCTAATTGTTTAAAAAAAGAAAAAAGAAAGGCAAACACAAAGCCTTGAATAAAGACACAAACATATGTTCCTTTTTCCAGAGAATGCTGAGCACCCACAACTATTTAAGTCAATGGGAATCTGCTGGTGCTTCAGTCCTTTGAAAAGCAAGTCAATAACTTATACCCCAGTAGAAGAGTGTGTGTTTAGCATCTCTGAAAACCCTCCAGCTGCTATAGTTAGTTTGATTTCGTTAATCTAGGTGCAGAGAATATGTTTTTCTTTAGTGCAGTACATTCAAGCTGTTTTCTAAAAAAGCATGATAGCTGTTAACCCATAGAAGAGAGCAGTGGTTTTACGAGGCAGCTGGATTGTGCATGTTACTATGGTGAAGGTTGTTAGTTTTTAAAAAATCAGGTCTTCATTTCATATCCAATGCAAATTATACGCAGTGACTCATATCAGAATTTTGTGGTAAAATCAAGTTAATGTGTGCATACATAATTCTATTTTTATTTATTTGCGACTGGACATGCCAACATTAAGACAGCATTTTCCTCTTCAAAAGTTTTAATATTGCATCGGTCCTAGATGGACAAACAGAGCCTAATGCCCACTGTAATTTGGTGACAGCCTTTTCAATGGGGTAAGAAAAGGCCATTTTCAGGAAAGCTGATATATTACTGCAGTCAATTTTGCCTTGAGTCTTTTGAATTAGTGCTTGGAAAAAACCCTTCCCATCTTTTAATAACAGGATGGGAAAAACTTCAAGCAGTCTTGTCCAAATGCTAATAAAATAAGATTAGTAGAAAGGCAAAATAGCAGGGAATGATGAACATCTGGCACAACAGGACATCCCAATACCCAGTGCTGTCTTGAAGGGCATGGAAAATCACAGTAGCGAGAAGGTGATTTATAAGCTGGGAAACCAAAAGTGATTGTTTTAATCTAAAATTGTGTAGCATACAAGTAGAATCAACAAAGGCTCAGCCTGTCAAAACAACAGCCAATTTATTGCTATCTGAGGGACATATTTCAGTGCAGACTGAAAGAGTTATGTGTGTTAAGTTCCTGTGCACTGAGATGGAAATGGGAGGTTGTCAGAGCAATGGGAGCAAAGCGTCTCATAAAACTCATCCAGGAGGGAAGTCTCATCCCGATGAATTGCAATGGCCAAGGGACTGCCAGTCCCTGGGAGCCAGCAACAAGCCCTGGCTTTATGCCACTCCTTGGTGAGTGAAATTGTTCCCCAGCATCCTTCCCTGCCCACCACCAGAACCTGGATCATGTGCCATGTTCACATTTGTGGGACAGGATGGAGCTTGTTCTCAAAGGACACTGTGGGGCCATGCACCATCCAAGTGTTTAGTACTGCTGAAGGCAGTTCTAGCTATTACTGAGAGAGAAAAATGCATTCCAGCAACTCATTTGCTTTTCATTTTGAACCTACACCATCAAGTTGCCTCCCTTCAAATCCCAGCTAGCATTAGAAGAACCTATGCTATAATTTAAAAACTATGATTGCAAAATGCTAGAATAAAAAGTGTTTGATAAGGGCCTTGCAAATCAGAGTGGAAGTACCAAGAGCATCAAGCCAAGAGGAGCTGTCAGGCTTTGTCTGCTTGTATAGCACCTAGCTACAATGGACGTGACACCATTGCATTTCTTGTGCTAGTCTTGCATAAATATTAGATGATAATAACACCTTCCAAGAACAGGAGAAAAATGGCCATGTGGCCTTTACCTCACCTCTGTTTGTAAAAATAAAATGTAACTTGTGATTTGAATCTTTGCCCTGAACTGCTCTTCTTGGGAGACGCTGCACAGCTTTGGAGGCTGTGGCAGCACAGCGCAATGGTACCACTGAGAGGGAAGAGCAACAAGTGGGGACTTTAATCCCTTGTCCCAGTGACAGCTCTGCTTGATGGTCAAGTACAGCAGTTCCCAAAACCTCCTTTTTTGGAACTGCAGATGACAGTGTATTCTAAATGCATGGACGTTTCCATGAGTGCTAGACAAAATTAGGAAAGGTATATATGCATGTTACCTCCAACATCAGCTGGGTGAATTCTTCATTGCTGAGAAAGGAAGGCTTCCAGTCCTGCTGAATTTCAGAAATCTCCGTCTGTGCTGAGACTTCTAGACAAATAAAACATTTACATCTGTAAAATTCAAATAAACTTCCATCTGCAATACTACTTAGGAGTTGCTATGAAAAGAGAGAAGTAACCTTTGTATTCAAAAATTGCAGTTTTCAAGCCTGAAATGTTTTCCTCAATTTTTACTCAAGTCAACTTGTACTGACTTCAGTGGGAGCCTGTATTCACAAGGCCACTGGCCTCAAGCAGCATTACTGGGGTATTGATCCAAAGATAAAACCACTTTGCATGAAATTAAAATTAAGGCAAGGATATGCACATGTCAAATTGCTATTTACAATCTACACCTTCAAGATCAGGATGCTAGAGAGGATTCAGCCTACAGTTCCTGGGCCAAACACGGAACAGCAAGAAAGCTCCTTCAGAGGAGTCTGTGACCCAAACTGCAGAGCTATTGCTCTGTTTTCCAAAAGGAGAGTGAATCACGAGCATTTGCAGCAGCTTTACACTGGTCCTACTGCCACCATTCCCTCCCACGCCTACCTTCAGCCACGTGGTGCAGGGCAGCCCAAGGAGAAGGAATGGAGCACTAGCATCTCATCCCAAATCCCGCCTGGAGGGCAGGGTCCCCTGTGCTGTCAGCCCATAAGGCACCAAGAGGAGATGTGCCCCACTGTTGTCCAATCCTGACTCCATGGCACTTGCAGAGGGCTTGCTCCCCGAGGGCCTTCCGAGGCAGGGTGCAGGCACACTGGGATAACAACTCACAGCTTTGCACTGAAACTGGGGACCATACTGGCTAGCTGGTTGCACTGCTCTCCTTTGGAAAACAGCCACTTATGTTAGCTCTGCCTGAGTCAGACAGGATTCGGGGGAACAGCTCTAATTTAGAGAAACTTGAGTTGGTTCAGTTTGAGGCTCACTCTGCTTCTTTGGGAGCGCTCCCTCACTCAGCTCTAGCAGTGAGGGGATGTTGAGCACAGACTGTCTTCTCTTTTCAGCACCTCCTGCTAATTAATCCTATTGATTAACACTTCCAGAGCATGTAACACCCAATGCTCGGTATGCAGAGCACATAGGCAAACTGGCCAGAGAAACGCAAATGGATAAATGATACTAAAGACAGTAAATTTATACGAATGCCTGTGCCTTTTGTCACCGAGGAAGGAATCAAAGCCTCCGTTCAGGCTGCATTAGTGGAGGTGCAGCCATTTGCTCCTACCACTTGCATTCTGCACTGCAGGGGGCTGTCACTGGCACCAGGGCCGTTCTCCACAGCCCCCATGGTTTTACACACATGCAGAGTCTTAAGGAAAAAGAGTCCACCAGATTTTTTTAGGTAGTTTCAGAATACAGGATACTTTCAGCAGATCTGTAGCTTGGAAAAGCTAATGTACATGAAATGGTGACTGTCAGGAGAATTACTCGAGCTTTGGTTGATTCTGTGGATTATAATGAAGGAAAAAATCCGAAAATTTGCCTCCTCCTCTGTTATGACTAAAATCTTGGTTCAGCCTACCAAACGAAAGGGAAATATGACTCAATAAATCAGATCCAAAGTACACTGAAGACAATCAACATCTTTAAATGCTGATGCTTTGTATTACATCGTGTGACTACTAATCTGGTTTAAAAATAGCTAACATTTACTTTTTTTAGCAAGTGCACAAACCCCAGTCACATTTTGACGCAATTGCTGTGGAAGTATTTGTGACTGTTAGCTTTCCTTTACCTAGTTGTTCTTCAAGAAAAAGCACCATTTGGAGTAAATTGTTCGGACCTTCAGCTACACTTACACATTTATTTTAAATCTTGGGTGATTGTTTTTTGCTTAGCTTTATAATTGAGCATATTCACATGTTCCTTTGCCTTGGGCAGCGAAAAGAAAAGGTGAGTTATTGCTAAAATTTTTTAAAAAGTGTATATAACAATTAAACCTTGAGATGTCCTAGTCATCCCCTCCTGTACAAAATCATAGGTTATTGGTTGGACTCACTGGTCTTAAATGTCTTTTTCAACCTAAACAATTCTATGATTTTATCTTGTCTGGTGCAAATATTCATTTAAGGAGAAACTGCACTATAACGACAGAACCATTAAAATTATTTCCTCAGTAAGATTGACAGTAATGTGACTCCATTCTGTTGGGAGTCATGATATGAGTTTTCACAGTCTTTTCTGCTATGCCCAGAGTTCTCCAGAGAGCGCAGGAAGGAGGTGCTGGGTGAGCAAAAGTAAGCCAGGTGATGTAGTGCATCATCTTTTGAGACCCCTTTCTGCTCTCTGGGACCAGGGGCATTCCCTACAGTCACTCACTGAAACCCCTTCCTCATAGGGGTGCAGCAGGAGAGTCCCATTTCGGACCAGTGCCCTGATTTATAAAAGCAAAGCATTTCAATTGATCACCTCTGGTGGGTGTCAAAGTATCAGGAAGGCCACAGTGCGTATTCCTCCCATGGAGTAGAAACTAGACCAAAGAGAGTAGATCAGCAGGGTCAGAAATCTCTTCCCTCTGTGAAGGTACATTTCTAAGGGACTTAACTGGCACTGGTGCAAGCATTTTAAAAAAATAAACTCTTGACTTTCCAACGCTGAGCTTCACTACTGCAACTGGATGCTGTGCACATGTGATGTAGCTTCTGCTTGTGCAAACTGGGTGAAGCATATCAACTATCTGTGGATGCAATTTGCTGATGCCAGCTTCAAAAACTGAGGTGTTTTCTGGTCTGAGTTTTCTGCTCAGTGTGGAAAATTGAGTCCTACACAGTCCACTGAGGAGCCGGGGTGCTGAACAGATTGCTTCCCTGCATTTTTTCTGCAGACAAACTGGGGCGAACGCTTTGTTCTTCTGCTCAGAATATTGCAAATTTCAAGGAAAGGAATCTTCCCTCTGCTCCCAAATCTCTCTTGTTCAAAGCATCTGTCTTCTTCATGAGTGCTGCAGGGCACTGTTGCCCTCTTTCCCTTGATTCCTGCCATTTGCCCCCTTCTCTAGCAGGCTGAGAGTCATCTTCAACTGAAGAGCAAACAAGGAGATGGATTTGGGCAGCACAGTGTCTGGAAACGATCTTCTTTGATGAGATAGAAAAAAACCTCAAATACCTTATGTTGGCACTTTTAGGTCCCTCGAGCCATTCTGATAATCACTGAAGGAAACAGGATATTATAGTAACTGTCTGGCAAGTGCATGAAAAGCTGCACTAAATCTTACCATTGTGTTTCTGCAGAAAGCCAATGACTTTTTCCAGCACAGTAGTTTTGTCCATTTTGCGAGTGTTGCCTGGAAGCATGGAGCTGAGCTCTTTGATGAGAACATTGAACTGATCGCGCCTCTTCTTCTCAGACTTGTTACGCGAAGCCCTGTAGACATGAAAAAAGAAAAAAAGGATGAGCAGACCAAGAAGGAAAATGATCATGTACCTGCTCTTTGCAATGTATATACATAAAATTAGCTTGCTGCATGTGTCAGCGTGTGAAGATTGACAGGGGACTCCAGCAAAGCTGCAGAGGCCAGTAGGAGGCAACAGTTCCCACCTACAGCTCTTTTCTTTGAGCCACCTTTAGGGCCCAGTCGGGAGATGGACGCTCTGCTCGCTTCTCTGTGCTGCCTCTGGACACCCTGGTTGAGCTTCTCAGATCAGCATTGAGCCTGTAGTTGAAAGAGCTCTGTCCATCTCCTGAGACATACGCAGGATCTTGAAAATTCATGCAGGCTCTGGGGAGGCACTCAGACTGAGAAGAAATAGGAATATTGTGACAATACTAAAATTGTCCATAAAGAAGAGTGGAGACTGGATCATACCCATCTGTACAGTCTTAACAGAAGAGAGGGACCCCAGTCCTGCAGCTGTTGCACTGGAGCTGGGTTGATCTAGAGGCACCTGCCCACTTTGGTCACAGGTGCTCTGCCTACCTCCAGGCTGGCAGAGAACAATCAGAAAGTTGTCTTCCAGTCATTAAGAATAGAGACTTGAGTAGAAGTTGCTGCAGCTCCCATCTGGTTCATATGCCACCTTGTCAGTCTCCTTTCCAAGGTCACAAGGATAAGCAGGAGAGAGGGCATCAGAATGGATTGAGTCTGAGGCTGGGATGCGTTGCCAGACCTGGGATCTTGGAAGTGCCAGCAGTGCTTGCCTTTAATCTCTGTGCGCCACTGGGAAAATCACTTAATGTCAGTGCCCTGAGTCTCTAGCTGTAAAATGAAGACTCTACAGCTTTCTTCACAATCTTGTCTGTTTAGCTTGCAGATACCTCAGAGAGAGCCTTCTTCTGCTGCTGTGTTTGAAGAGCTCACAGGAAGAAAGAATCTGATTTCATTTGGGGTGTTTTGGCACCATCATAATACTGTCATTAAGGCTGTCGATAATCTTTCCAGCATGCGCACTTTTGGTTTTCTTAACTTTATGTCAATCTGTACACACACATTTCCTGACTTGTTCCCATTAATATGACAATTGTTCCACTCAGAGGTTACTACCTGGATTTCTGTATCCACGTGGAAATAGAAAGTATAGCCCAGTAGGTTTGTTTGCTCTTCTGAAAGGTCGTCAAGCAGATGAGATTTGCCTTGTCAATTACGTAAAGATCTAAAAATCTGGTTACATGTAGATGGGAAAGAAAAGCCAAAGAGGCTGGTTCTCACTGAGTTTCTCAGTCCCAGATAACTCTGGCTGTGCCTCAAAGCAGCTGTGGATGCACACTGCTGAAAATCAGAGCAGAATTTAGCCCAGCTTCTATATCCCCTGCAAGGACCAGGATGGCGATAAACATTTTCAGCAGAGAAATCACTACAGAGGCTTCTGGATGTTACTACTGACAGAGGGGTAATTTTTGTCTTGCTCTCAACCCTGATCACACTTGGAGATACACTGGATAGAAGCCAATGCTTGATTATTTTACAGCTTTGAACACAAGAGATTGGGTGGATACTGCCTGACTGATTCCAGCTTGCTCTTATTACACTGCAAAAGGCTGTCAGAACAAGATGTGAAAAGCTCCAGCCTTATCCTATTTCTCTACAGTTCAGGGCAACATTAAGAATATCAACATTTTACTTCCTCACAATTCAATCCTCAGTTCATTTTAAGCTTAAAGAGTCCAGATTTCCCTGAAAAGAAAATAAACCACCAACTGTCAATAGGAAATGTGTTGCTTTAAACTAAAAAAAAAAGCCTTGACAAAAATATAAAGTATCTATTTTTAACACTTGACATTTTATTCACAAAGGAAATATAAAAACTCCTCTAGTAGAAATAGCTCTACCAAGATATGAACTGATGATCACAGTAAAATTTTGAAAACGAAAAAAAAAAGAGAAAAAAATGGAAAAAATTATAAAAAATTATCCCTGCACAATTGAAAATACTTTGTTTAGTACTGTTATAAATGTATGAAATAAGACAGTTTTCATCACTTCCCTTTAAAGATTATTTCCTAGCCTTGCTTACTTTACTACTAGGGCATACAACTACAGCAAGCCCAAACAACCCCTGTCTTAATTCCATACTACTTGTCCCAGTTCTCCTCCCTCCTTGCTACTCCACAAAGATTACAGCATATTCAAGGGAAGGAGGAGACACAGTATGAATAAAATAAGGACTTTTAGTGGATACAGCTAAAGGCAATAAAGAACGGCCTGAATTCAGAATGATCAAAATCAACAACTGAACAGCCATTTTTATTTGCTTACATACATGCTGCTTGTTGTCTTCAACAGATACTGACTGACTAGTAGATGCTACATTTTGCTAATTTACAATGAAATGTGACTTTACACTGAATTTCAGATTTCTTTTGGCTGTCTAGTGGCGTGTGTTATATATGCATCAATGCAAATAACTGTACCACATACCTTCATTCAGATTCTTAAATTTACTTTTTATTTCAGTGGAAAATGGCAGGTAGTAGTCTTCATGCTTAAGCACTTTCTCATGGTTCACTTCAAGCTGGTTTTGGTTGGAATTTGGAATTCAACTGAATTGCAAAAAAAGTATTTTAAAATTATATACTATTAAAGTAAACTGAAAGAAGAGCAAAGAGAGAAAAAAGTGCAAAAAGCACACCTTTTGTTTAGAATTAATAAATCTATAAAACAAAATAAACTCATCTAGCATCAAAGAACTGAAAATGAAACTATGTCTTCTGATCTCAGAAGATCAGAAAACCTCACATAGGTCTTCAATGCTCCCAAGTGTGGTGCCATCATATCCACATTTTAGTCCTCAGGTCTTCAGAGTGAAGCTGTGCCTTAGGGAGTCAGACGATGCAGAACAGAGCTCAATTTAACCAGTGTTCTTCCTGAAGGAACAGTTACATATTGTGGCCAAATATTAAACACCTGGCACAAGGGTGGGAATGCAAGTGCCTCTTCTCAGGAGAGGATGGATCCCTTTTTCATGTCTGTATAATACAAATTGTACATGCCTAATAAATTGCAGCAGATACACATGGTGTGAATGTGTACCTGTACGCATACCTAACCTGAGAAACTCAGCTCCTGGCTTGAGTCCATCCCCAAAGACTTAGGTCCAGAAATTTCCAGTCTCACCTACTTTTAACAGAGAAAATAAAAGGAGAGAACAATTTCCTGGGCTTTTTAATCCTCTCTGGTGTTTCTCGACCCTGAGGGACACAGTCCTTACACCAAATAGAGGGGAAAAAAAAAGTTTTCCTTGTCGCCCAGGGCAGGTGAGAGTCCTCAGTCTACAAGGCACAGCAGCAAAATATTCATCAAATAGCTTCTCCTAAGTTTGACTCTCTGGAAGAAAACCTGTAGCTTTTAAATGAATCTGAACAGTTTCAACATAATGTATTAACTTTAGATTTTCATGAAGCATCTCATGATTTCAAACTCAATTTTGACTTTAGCTTTATTTCTAAAAAGCAAAATGAACTCAAATTACAATTTGAAGAAGCAGTTTCCTTTTTTAGTTTTTGAAGTTATAATTCTTTTTATGCACCCTGATAGAGGCCTGCCCCAGGGTACGACAAAAATTCCTTCTGGGAACAAACGGCATGAAAACCATACCAGATGGTGATGACAGTCACTGATAGCAAGGATACGTGTTATCCTATTTTTTTCATATATGCATTCATTTAATGAATTTTTTTTTACTAAACAATTAGCACACAAATATCTTGAAGATGATCAGGCCTTTAGCAGGTGAAGAAGTGCTGCAAGGTGGGCTCCTTTCTGCACCCTCCGAAAGGAAGCAAAGGGAAATAGCTGAGCCTGGCTGCAGCCTGTGCTGACCTATATTGGTAAGAAAAAGCTGCAGGGAGGGAAAGAAGAAGAGAAGGAATCAAAAGAGATGAAACTGGATCAACTGCTTGTGCCTGGACTGGAAATACTCTCATTAGAGGGAACCAAGGGGAAAAATGTGGGCAACCCCTGGCTCTCTCTAAAGTAATTAAACTGTGGGCTGAGGCATTGATAACCTTGAATGCTTCCAAACTGCTTTTCTGCAGATGCCGGTCAGCTCTGACAGTTATTAAGAGTTTCACTGCCACAGGTCTTCTGCCTTGATGCACACCTTTTCTCTCCCAACAAAGGGTTCACAATGAATTCCCACCAACCGGGACTCAATGGAGTTCAGACTGTATATGAATATAGGCTTGTGCCAGTTTAAGGCTGACTTTTCGTGGTCTTCCTCTGCTCCGAAGGTAACTTCTGGGTGTTTTCATTGCTGTGAGATAGGCATTGATGAATAAATGACCATTCTAATATGGAAAAACACCCACTTCTTCTGTTCTTTTTCTTTTGCAAAATGTATTTAAAGAAAAAAACCCACAACATTTTTGTATACTCTGGAAGCTCAGATGATGTACTGTAGTGGCAGAAGTATGTTGTTGGTGCTTCAGTTCTGATGTTCTGCAGTAATAGGAAGACAACGATCAATGCCTTGGCTTTTTTTAACATTTTCCACAGGAAACATTGCTAGGTTATTTTCTTCTTACAGTGCAGCTAAGAGTAGGAGTCTGTGAGATGGCAGTTTTTCAAGTTGTGTTTGACTGTATTTTACTCTCTTGCTCTTTGATTAATTGATTATGGATAAAACAGCTTCTGCAGCAACAAACAGTATCAAGCTCATCACAGAGAGTTATAAAGAAAAGATGCTCACCTCTTTGCCCTGTCTTTCTCATCTTCATCCATTAGATTGTCTAAGCAGTTTTTTCTGTTGAAGGAATGCAAAAATCATTATGAACTGTCATTTCGTTTGCTCTATTTGCCTGTTAATCTCACAGTCACTCTAATTCATTTTAAAAACATAGTGATGATATCCAGGTCAGATAAATGTGTCAGCAGTGCTTTACACCACACTCCTTGATTTTAGGGAATACCCATTGTGGGTAATGTTATTTCGGAGCATTATGCTAGCCTTAGGGTCTCTAGTCAGGGATCAAGGCTCCCAGGCCAGTACAAAACCAGTCACTTCTTGGGGATTTTTTTGTGTGGAGATTACTCTCTGCAAACTTGTAGGCTGGATGAGCCTGGAGTCTGCTCAAGCTGAAAAGCATTTTCATTGCCCCCATGTTTCCACCAAAATCATCTCCAGTGCAAGAGACAGCATCACTGATGCCTCTGGCTTCTCAGGCTGATCTTCCTACTGAGAGGCTCTTTGTGTCCTCCTCTGTGGACCTTGACCCAAAGCCAAAAGAGATAGTAGTAACTCCACCGAATTACACCTCAAATTCGAAGTGTCCTTATAAATGTCACTGCCTAAGCCACACTGAAAAAACCCTCTTGCAGCCCAGTCAGACCACCTGCCCAGCCATGCTGGCACCAAACATGGGGACTGTGCCATCCCCATCACTCTTTTTGCTAATCTTCACCAAAACGTTGTGACCTCAGCTTTGTAGTTCAATTGCTCCAGCAGTTTGAGCTGTAAGGAGAAAAGGGTAAATTGGGTAAATTAAGTAAATCTGTGTGGGCAAGACAAAGGGAAAAATACAAAAGCAGCCCAGCTGAAGGCTGAGTGCCTCAGAAACACTTGTCACCAGCTCACTGCCCACCCTCCTTTGCTCCGTGATCTTATGAGAAAGTGACACTTGATCTGTAACCACTTCAGCCCAAGAAGGAAGTCCTGTGCTGCTGCTCCTCTCAGGGCACCTGGCACTCCTGTTGGGTACAAAATCCGTGTGCTGCTTCATCCCACACAAACATTTTCTGAAACAGCAGCACAATGCCACTGGATATTGTCAAAGCCTCATTTTCAAAGCAGTGGTGTAATGACAGGCAATGACAACGCTCTTTTTCCGCAATCAATGTTTCTCATTTAGCCAGTCCTCAACATGTAAGACATGAATAATATTGGAGAGGAGGAGGAAGGAAGTTAATTGCTAGGCTTTATTTAAGCCCATGTTATTTTCCACATATGAGTCAGACATAAATTTGCCTGTTGAAAGAACATTCTATGAAAAAACAAAAGTGAAAATGTAACGATAGTAAAAACAGTGCTTCTGCTACTGGTTCTCTTACAGCAATATTCTACCTGGCCATTACTCAACAGTTAGCTAAGAACATAAAACTACCCCATAACCTTCTATCAAATGAGTTATGAGGAGTTAAGAGCCACTGGCCACTGATTGGAGGGTAAAGCTACTACTTAATGGCAGTCAGCTCCTTGATGAAGCATAAATAGGAAATATGAAGGTCAAGGAATTAGGTTTTTTAGTCATAACTGGTGAATTTAAATTGCTGAGTTCCATTTTACAGAACAAAATAACAAATAATACCATGTAGTTTTTGGATGTTTTCTTCAGATATTTGTTTGGACTTGCAGAACAGCCACAGTTAGCAATGACTTTTGACTTGCAAGTCAGCCATATCATAATCCATATTTTGGACTAGGAAAATGTATAGACCCAGCAAAATTTTATTAACCCATGTTTTACATATATTTTAGGTGTTTATTTGCTTAGTCCCATAATGAAACTGTTATCCCAATTAGCGTGTTTTCAAATAACTCAGGCTAAAATGTAGTGACAATATTCAGTGGGTTTTGTTGTTATTTGCTCACTTATTGCAACCTATGCTATTCAAGAATACAGAAGGCATCATTAACATGGCAGGGTTAGGATTTGGG
Organism: Vireo altiloquus; assembly: GCA_013396875.1. Classification (NCBI taxonomy): domain Eukaryota; kingdom Metazoa; phylum Chordata; class Aves; order Passeriformes; family Vireonidae; genus Vireo; species Vireo altiloquus. Next base: position 1,021,387 of record VZRF01011155.1, on the reverse strand, counting down.
ATTTTGCAGTCTTTCTTTGCTAAACCTTTGCTCAAAATCACAGGATCACAGGATGTTAGGGGGTAGGAAAGGACAATAAAGGTCATTTAGTCCCAATGGTGGAAGGACACCTTGCACTAGACGAGGTTGCTCAAGGCCTTATCCAACCTGGCCTTGAACACTTATCAGGGTTGGGACATCCACAGCCTTCCTGGGCAACCTGTTCCAGTGTCTCACCACCCTCATAGCACAGCACAGCACAGCACAAAATGTTCTGTTGCATGCACCCTTGTTGAATCTAGGGTATGACAAAATCGGGCAGTATCAGCAGCAGAAGTTACTCTCCCTGAATCCCTAAAGGTCTTCCTCTGCTGCAGTGAGGCTTCCTCTAGTTGTAACAACTTCCCGATAGAAACCAGAAATATGAGGACAAGTGTGCTGAGCGGCCGTGAAGAAGGATGGGAGTGGATGAGGCAGTCAGTATCTGTGCTGCTCAGCCCTGGCTGTTTAGGACAAGCACAATGTACCTAATGGAAAGGGGCTTCCTACAGCTGTACCCCGTAAACCATCAAGAAATTACACTGCCAGGAAGCCTCTACTCTTGAGAGAGAGCAACAGATCTAACTGGTCTGTTCTGCCAAGGATTTGGCTAGATCTGTAAAGCAATTCATGGCCAGCTTCCAGTAAACAGGGTTTCTCACTGACTGACATGAAATTCTGGACCTGCTGTGCTGTTGCTAGCATGAGACAATATCTAATTGTCATTTTGCTTCTGTTTGCTCACATGGCAAAATCTCTAGAGCACCATAAGCATTGCTAACAGGGTTTGTTAGTACATATGTACCACATGAAATTAAAACTGCTCTCAATAAAGTAGATACATCAGAGTATGCAACTGATGTGAACATCCCTCTCCAGAGCCCCACCAGATGCTGCCTTGCACCTTGATGGAGAAACCCATGGCATGGAGCTTAGGTGTGTGCTTAGTGCAACCCACTTGCTTTATGTTATCCTCCCAGTCCCTCAGCTGTTAAAGTCCCAAACTGCAAACTGGAAATCTACTGTCTCACGCCCATCAGTGATGAGTTTAGGAGAAAAGTCTGATTCATTGCAATGATGGAGGCAGGCAGTAAACACAAAGGCTCTGTGCCACAGTGTCTCTGCAAAGAAGTGACATAAAAAAACAAGTGGCACAAGTATTTCTCAAAATGTGAAGAATCCTTTCATGATAACAAAGGGAATTTGGAAACCTATAGGTAAGAACACTACATGATATAACTCCTGCTGGCAGAGTATTTAACAGTGACAGTTACATTCGGAGCTTCATTAGTAGCATGATTACCCTCAAGGAGTGAAAACTGTCACTCAAAAAGATGGGAACTACCGGGAACAAGGAGGAGAAAGCTCACATACTCCCATCAGGGTGGTACTCAGACAAAGATACCGAAAGACGCATGTCCACAACTAGGGAATAATGGCATTTTGGAAACAAAAGAGTGGCTAAAACTGTTAACCATGTACGCCTGGCTTAGTTATCAGATGGAGAATTATAGCACAAACATCTCCCCCACATCCATTCATACAATGAATAGTTGCTTGGGAAAGAAGTCATTCAGGCAGAGTGCCAGCTCGCTCCAGGGACTCTCCAGAAAAAAGGTTGCACATGTTTATTTTGATACAGTCTATTCCCAGTGGACACAGAGCTTGCACTATAAAAAATCATCTGGCACTGATCACCTTATCCTGTGCTAGAAACATGTTTTTTATTGAGCTAAGCTACTACTTTTCTGGGCTGGTGAGGTTGGTTTCACTCCTTCCTGCCCTACTGCTCATAAGGATATGCTGTAGACACTCAAATGTAGGTAATCAGTTGTTGATTTCCCACTAAGTTGCCACAAAGCCAGCTAATAGTTCCTACAAATCAGCCTGATATTTAGCAAGAATTTTTAATCATAATCATTCAACTCAGCTGAATTAAATCAGAGATGTAAACTTCTTTTAGAGGTCCTGAGATGTGCCTGGGGGACCTACGTGAGAAATCAGTGTTTATGCTTCCCTGGCCCATATGACTGGCAGCTCAAGGAGAAAACTGGGCTTTTCTTCCTCTTCCCTCTCTGGTGCAGTGGGGTGTCTGCCTCCATCACGCCACAGGTCTGCCTGGGTATTCTACCACTTGTCCTGCAGAGGTAAGGTCAGCCCTGGGGAGACGGGTGCTCTCACCCACTACAGACACACCTGAGCCTTGAGCTTCAGACCACTTGGGATGCTAATTAAACCACCATCCTAATTAACGATTATGATATTGCACTTGGAGAACAATCCTCTCAAAGACAGGGGATGGTCAAGGGTTGTATGGAAAACTGGGATGCTGGGATGAAACACTTTGTACTACCTTCTGACCTCTGGGCAGACCCTTCCCAACAACTGCTGTGTTTGTGAAGCAGGGAAGAGCCAACAGCGTGTAGGGAAGACATGCTCCCATGCCTTCCAGACACATTGCTCAGCCTCCAGTGCCCATTTCTGCTCAGCGTTGCTTCTGTTCTGCCTCAACAGGGAGTTACTCTCCCATCCCTTCTTTGAAGAGGAGGAGAAGTCTGTTAGCAAAGAGGTCCATGTTATACAGGAGGCACATGGGTATGTTTGGTGGGGTTCAGGATTTAAAGGCCAGATCCAGCCATGCATGGCATCCTGTGCTCAGTGAGTAGGATCCAATACATAGGAAGAAGGCACCAAAAGAGAGTAGAGGCTCTGGGCATGATCCAGGGGCACAGTTTCTGGACACTCACTAGCACAGAGGATACTGTAGCTTGGTCGCTGTACTGGCATCGCTGCCAGGTCCCCTGCCCAGGGATGATGCTCAAGGTCTTGTGGGCTTTGTGGCTGGTCAATGGCGTCGTCCCATGGGTATTCCACAGTGTGAGTTAGATGGGGACACGCCCACCCTGGGGAGCACCACTGTGGGGAGGAACTCTACCTGCTTCCTCTCAGCCAAGTAGAGCTCTGAAATGAATCACGCTAACAAGTGAAGTATTTCCCTTCCAAGCCTTGCTGGAAGGCAAAGAGAAAGATCAGCAAATGGGAAGCAGTAGGAAAGGTCACAGAGTGAGAAGAAGGAAGTGACCATCTGACCATTTTAAACATCTTGTTCCAAGTTTCTGTAACATGGATGAAGCACTCAGATATCCCACCAGGAAGGCTACAGTGTGAACACACAGCAGAAGGATTTGTACAAACACAAAGCAGAACATATCAACAGATTCATAGATACATCAAACTGAACTGTACCACTCTTCTCTCTTTTTTTCAGATATAAACCTATGAACTGTTACAAGAATATGCTGGAGTCCATAATTAAATATCCAACCATATATATGTGTACAATGAATCTTTAGATGGTAACAGGCTTAAAGTAAAACAGTCATTAAAAATAACCCACATGTGGACAATAAAAATAGTGGAATTTGACAGAAATTAATGCTCCACTCTTCTGAACTGGGGATGATAGGAAGATGCTCACAGGTAATAGAGCTGAGTATTAAGAGATCATGATGAATAGAAATAAAGGCTCAGAGCATATTCTGGTTTTATTCTTTACAGCATTTTGGTTTAGCAGGAAGGGGTACTATTTTCCACATGTCAGAAACCTTGCACCTACTGCCATGTGTTAGACAGGCTGCCCCTGCTACCCTGGTGCTGGCTGAGTGCTGGGGTGCACAGCCTGCGCTCCCTCGGTAGGTGCAGTGTGATTCACATCGGTGTAAGTCGGGAGTGAGACGGCTGACGCCAGCAGCGCCGTGCTGGAGCAGGGCCAGGGTGAGAGGCATCTTTCATCTCTAGCTTGTGAGCAACGTGTAAAGTTTTGTGCAGTGTTTGGATCTCTGATGAAGATCAGTACATACACGCTCGTTATCTTCCTCACTGCTATTATTACTGCTGAATGACTAAAGCCATTCAGACTTCAGTGAGCAGGCTGTGAATCCCCATGTTCAACCGCTGCTCTGCTCTCCCCTCGCACGGCTGGAAACAGAAAGGCAAACAAATTAAACTAACATTAATCAGCAAAGACTGCCATCTGTATAACTCAGAGCACTTCTCCGCGTGCCCGTCCCCTTCCAGCAATGCTAAACAGGATTAGCCTTCCGTGGGCGGATGGGGAAAGTAGGTCAGTTCGGTAACATCGCTGCGTGTGATGAACAGAGGAGGATGTGACTGCAGTGGTCTGCTGGCAGCCCTCTCACCTTCTATATGAGCCAGGAGATGAAGTACCTGGGCCTCATAGCACGCGCACGAGGTGGCTCAGACCCAACGTCCCTGCATGGTGACACTGGCCATTTGTAGGATCAGGGGTTTGGCAAAGCCTGGCTGATGCACTGGAGTTGGTGCATTTCAACAAGGAAACTGAGGCACAGGACAGCTGAATGCTAGATGTTGGTAGTTTGTGTACAGCCAAATATTCATCAAAGCTTACACATAAGCCAAAATGGCAAAGGATGGTAAATCACCTGGTGGAGGTAGTGTCTTTCTGTATTGACTCCATTGGTTATGTACAGACGGTGGCAGGAAAGCCAAAGCTCTCCTAAAGTGACACCTGCAGGGCATGACAAGGGCAACAAGAAGAGCTTCTGCTGCTACATCAGTAGTAAAAGGTTAAACAACGAAAGTGCGAGAGTACTGCAGTACTGGAGCTGCGTGAAGGGGTGAATTAGTGACAGCAAAACAGGTAAGGCTGATGCCTGCTTTGAGGCAATCTTCACAAGCAAGGTCTCCCAGCCTCCGTGTTGCAGGGGCAGGGAGGAGCAGAAGCACCAGAACAGGTGAGGATCAACTCAGGGAACTTGAGGAAGCCTGGGGGAAGTTGACTGTACAAATTGATGGCAACTGACTACTTGCCTTGTTGGCTGCTGGGAGACTTGCCGGTGTCCTCTGCTAGGCTGACCTCTCATTTTGAGAGGTTGTGGAGGTAAGGGGAGGTCCCTGATGCTTGGAAACAGGCAAATACTGGCCTTCAAGAAAGGGCAAAAGGGTGATCCAGGGAGCAACAGGCCAGTTAGTCTCACTTTAGTCCCTGGCAAATCATGGAGTGAGTCCTGTTGGAGCACAGGGCTGGGCACATGGAGAAGGAGGTGATCACAAACAGCCAGCGTGGATTTACCAAGAATAACCTGACTGCCTGTTGACGAAATGACAGCATCTGTGGATGGGGAGAGAGCAGTGGATGTCACTTATGCTGGCTTCATGCTCAAACGCGGGGCTGTTGTCATGAGGGAGACTGAGAGGCTGAAGGAAAAGACAGACATGAAACCTTATGAAATTCAATGGGGACAACTGCCAAGTCCTGCACCTGGGAATGAAGAGCCTTGAACTCTGATACAGGCTGGGGATGGACTGATCAAGAAGCAGCTCTGCAGGAAATGCCCTGGGAGTTCTGGAAGGCAGCAGGCAGCATGCTGTACATGAACCAGTGGTGTGCCTTGGTGACAAGGACGGCCAACAGGACCCTGGGCTGCATGCACAGGAACGCAGCTTGATCAAGGGAAGGGTTTATGTCCCTTCACTCGGCACCTGTTATACCACATTTAGGGTAATGTGACCAGTTTGGGGCTTTCTAGGACAGAAAAGATAGATTAACAGGAGGAAGGTCAGTAGCATCCCCAGTGGTGAAGCCTGGAGCCTTTGACTCATGAGAAGGGGCTGGGATAGCCAGGCTGGCTTAGGTCTCTGGACAGGAGATGGCTTTGGGGACACCTAAGAGTCCTCTCATTGCCTATAAGGGGTTAACAAAGAACCAGTGCTGGACTCCTCATGGTGGTGCAGGACGGGAGTGAGAAATAACAGGTGCAAGTTTAAAAGAGAAGGAACTTTTCTCCACGAGGACAGCCAGGCAATGAAGCAGACTGCTTGGAGAGGCTGTGCCATCCCCATCCCTGCAGACTTTCAAGACCTGACTGAGCAAAACCCTGAGCAGCCTGGTCTGACCTCAGAGCTGGCCCTGCTTTGAGCAGGAGGTTGGACAGGAAACCTCCTGAGGTTTCAACCTGAATTCAGTTTCAACCTGAATTTTCCTGTGATTCTGGATCTACTGAGCTGGATATATATCCTAAGCAAATCAGTCCCCTTGAATTAGTTCTCATATTATATATGTTCTCGAAATAAAACTTATTATGCTTTTGGTCTCTGTACTAGAAATAGCTTGTGCACTGTCTCCCTACATTGTGATCTGTCATCACTCCTGCTTTATAAACAGATACACATCTTAATATTGTATGTCTGTATGTCAGATGTTGTCATGCCACTTCTAGACATTAATTTAAAAAAATTTACTTTATGAAAGAATTAGGGGAAAAAAAAAAAAAAAGGAAGAAAATGGCCTGTCAGGAGAATGGCCCTTGACTGTAAAACCTGTTTTTCTTCTCTCTCTACTTCTCATGTTCTTAATCTGTTTTAGGTATTTATAAAACTTTAATCCTCATAGTATCAGAAGTCCTGAATGTACAAAGACTTTAAAATGTGCTTAACTCTACACTGCTATAAGAAGGCCCTCATGTATGCATATCTTTTCAAAATCCAGGTCAAAATGTGGAGATAGAACTGCACAGATTATTTTGCAATTATTAGCTCTGATTGAAAAGGGTCTCAGTTATAAAGTATTCTTAGTTGTAAGAATCTGTTTATGTTCTGCAAATATTTAAATACGTAGAATAATATAATATTTGACCTACAATCTTCTGATGGTCAAATGCTCAGCTGATACAGGCAAAATATGCAAGGATAATACTATAAAGACTTATTTGTCAAAAATGCAAGGATTTTTATTTTGTTTGGCATGAACCACCTGGGAAACACCAATGCAAGCAGAAAATTCGTCTTTTTCAATGGGACTGTTATCAGTCATTCTCTTTGTTTTCTGGCAGCAAGACTCTTGACAAGATCATTTTAATCCCTTCCATATGATTAAACAGGCTATGGTGGCACTGGAATGTAAAGCAAGATGTCCAGGAGCTGACATAGTTTGGTCTCACTCTCCCCACTTCTTTCTTTGTTAAGTGTTTATGATGGCTCTCAAATAACCAAATTACTCTTCTTTCAAAATGCTCTTGGTCTAGAAGTAATTTTGCTACCAACAGAAAACTTTGTTCTAGAAAGAAATTCTGAATTTTTGAGAGTGCTATTCAATTAATTATCACAATTTACACCAGCTGTGATCATCCCCTCCCTACATAGATGCCGCAATAACAGACTACATGTTTCTCTGGAGATTTCAGCAGGAAAGCAGAAACTAAACATTAAGCCAAATTTCCTTTGAGTTTTGGGCACCTATCCTGATGTGGCATCTCCCTCTTCAATAGAAGAGTTGTCCTCTCTCAGTGTCCTTGCCCTCTCCCTGCCCAAGTGGGATTTGTTTGCTTCCTCAGCCAGCAAGAATTGGAGGGCCATGCTCCAAGGAGCAGACTGGGAGTTGAGCCAGGCAGTGAGTGCTCTCCTCAGCCTTCCCCATCCTCATGGGCATCAACGCATGGTGACACCCACAGGTGCTCAGCTGCTCGGCCATTGATGGGGCTGGAGGTGGGAGGGGACAATGTGACTGTCCCTGCAGAGACCCTGTGAGACAACTTCCCTGCCCTGTGCAAGAGGCAAAGCTGTGGCCTAAATCTGCTGGTGTACTGGAAGAAAAATCCTTATACAATCTCACAGAAATAAATACAGATATCAACACCAATAATCCCATCGCTTTTGTGTTAACAGCTTGGTAACACATCTGCTTATAAGTCACACACTGCACTAAATTTTCTGCTCTATGGTAACTATCATATCCCTGTCAGTACAACTAAATATTTAATCATCTGAGGAGATGAATCATGAAAAGCTGTTTGAGGGGAAAAATTTTAAATGGACAATTTAAATGGACTAATTGTCATTTAGTTTTGAGAACTTGCTGTCTCCTTCTTTTCAGAAGGGACCCCGCAAGCCTGTGACCATACAGATTATTGCTCCGTACTGCTTGCTGCCTCCCTTGCAGCTAATGTAACCTGCAGAGTTTTAAGGCCATTTCTTACCAGAGCAAGGCAGGAGGCTTCAGGGTTTGCCTGGGCATCACTAAGCCTAAAGACAGCAATGATAGAGACACGCAACCTGCCTGATTGACACTTTGCAGAGAAATGTTCTCCAGCTGCAGTCTCCCAGTTTTGTGTCTGAGTCCATAAACCTGCCAAGAGTTCAGCTACAGCATCAGACCAAGGCTGCTCCTGTATTTTGTGCCATCTTGAACATTCATGCCCTCGAGTCCCTCCTGTCTCAGACGAAGCCACACTCCAGCTGTGTGCAAAGTATCGCCTTTCTCAGACCCTTCATGCGATCAGTGGTTTGCACTTCTACAAAGTTTCTCCAGTGTGATGTAAAATTCAAATCAGGTTTTACAAAAGGAATCTCTAAGGAAAAAGGATAATTATTAAAGAGCTTCGTTAGTGCTTTGCAATCTTAATTATGATAATTATATTTTTGTAGCTAACATAACTGAACTCCTGCTTTTAAATCCATTAATGAGCATTTTTAATCCCTCTCCTACTGGGCCAACAAAACCATAATGTTGAACTTTATATTTACACAGGGCACTACTTTTAATAAAAATTATGCACTGTTTACTGAGGGTTTCCATTCCCTTTTATCTGTACCTCGAAGGTGCACCTTCTCCCAAGACACAAGAAATTAAGAAAAGCAAAGATGGATTCAGCAGCTTGGGCTCAATTTCCCTTCTTGGCAAAAAGTGAGCACAGTCCCTGAGCCAGGATGGAAGTAGACTGTGGATATTGGCTGCCATCAGGAAAGTCAGTGACACCACCGCTCCACTGAAAGCACAGATTTAAAGTTTTTTCCCTAAACACCCCAAGGGTTGAGTTTCATCTGCTATGGGTCTTCATGTGGACTTCAACAAGAGCACATGCACCACCCAAGCAGGCAGAAGATGTGACCCACTGCCTGAAACAGAGACCTGTCAGGTGTAGGACACCAGGAAGTTGCACAGGACGACTTTGCCATACTGGAACAGTCCCACGGGTAAGTGGGATACTGAGGGGTGACAGAAGCCATGCCACAATGGCCAACTGTAATTGCTGACCAGCAGAAAAGGTGGCATCTGGGGAAAAGTCAAAAGAAATCTCAATTTAAAAAGAAATGCCTGAATGCAGAAACTATTAGTGCTGTGTGTGGGCAGGAAAAGGTACCTCCCCAACTTATTGGAAATCCTGAAAAGTGCCAGCAAGTGCCACTTTTCAGTGACTTAGTATTTTCTGAGTAAAGTTTATAATCCCTGATAGAGAGGAATTTGCTGCTGTGTCCTATGTTATGACCCACTCATCACCACCCAGGTGTAATGGCCTAGTGGAATTTTTTTATGAGTCTGTTAGCAGACAAATATTTTACAGTTATCTAACAGAGAGAAAAAAGTAAAGGATCAAAGAGGGAACAGCATACAAATTCAGATATCTCAATAAAGAAATTAAAACAATAAAGCATATATTGAATATCATCTGCCCATTAATCTCTGGAGTAAATTCAGAAACTAATTAAAAGCTTCAACACAGATAAATGATAAGCTTCTTTATTCAATGAGATCAACATATGAACAAACAGAGGTTTGTGTTGATACCATCATTATTAGCAATTGCATTAAAGCAAATTATTTTTGCTGTGCTACTGGGAATACAGTGATTTGAAAAACAAAATGTTATGAGATGAAAATTCAAACCTTTACTGTACCAAGCATATATAATTTCCTACTTTTTATTTTCAGTTAATGGTAACTCTTAGGGATCAGCATGATAAAAAAATAAGATGTGGAGAAACAACCCCAAAGCCACCACAGAAACAAGAAAAATCTCTGTATAATCATTCTCAAGTGGAAGGCCAGCTTTAGGGGCCGATATCGCCTTCCCTCACGGGGAATTCTCTAATTCGTCAGTTCTTCTGCACCTTGTGTCCCCTTTTCTGCTATTGGCTTCAACATTCTCAGGGGATTTTGTCTTGAATTTTAGAGAGAGGTTTTTGCCTCTTCAACCGTAATTGATAGATGTTCTATTTTTGTGGTGCAACGCTGCTGTGTTACATGATGTGTGTGGCGGGGCTGCATGGGGAGCTTGCAAGGCAGCTAGAATTGCTCTCTCTTGGTCTTCTGGGAATAAACTCCATCCCAACCATCCCTTTAGATAACTGTGACTTGAAAAAGCGGATTCTGAAGAACACAAGTTTACAGCTTAAGCTGTGTGTTCAATTTAAGTGCAGAGCCTGAAATAATTAATATCAATATATAGTTAGTTTGGAACCTGATTATTAAGAATCAATTAAAACTGATCTGGCTCCAGAATTCAGATATCCTCTTAAGGATCCTACACAAGGAAATAACTTGAAAAACTCTGTATTTTATCCATAGGGCATTCCAGTGATCCAGCGCTGATTAGCATAAAAACAGCTTTAAACTGATGAAATGCACTAACAAGAGAGAACTGTAACTGCTTTTGTTTATATTTTTTATTCATACACCAACCTCTTCCTACTTCATATTGTACATTAAACTCTCCCTATTGACCAAAATGAAGCAGAAATTTTAAGAAGTCTCAGACTAATGTCCTCTTTAACACAGGCTAAATGAAGGATACAGTCCATAAAGTGTAAAGCGCACTTAGATTTTAGCATATTCACTCAACTGCAGCAGTTCAGAAACAGAGAAGTCATTAAAAACCCCACAGCAAAAGATCAAATTATGCCTCTGCCAGATATTAACTTTCAAAAGGAATAGAGACAGTCTGAAAACCACAGTGAAATACTGATGTGCTGATTCACCTCGCACTTATGTACTGCATGACTTAGAACTGCAAAATAATCTCTGGTCTGTGCCAAATTATATTGGGAGGAAAGCATCTTTTGCCTCTGATAGGTGCTGCTTTCCACTCATAACATGCATTTTCTCTTTCCACTTGCAAGAAAATTTGCTGTCAGAATCTCAAGTTGACTTGCTATTTTATTTGCCATCTGTGTCAAATATTCATATAGGCACAGTAAGTGTGTGTCCATGTCCTGAAGGGCATCAGTTGTTGCACAGTGTTTCCTATCTTTCATAATTACCTGGGGAAAAACTAGGAGGTGAAAAACCTGACGTAATTCTAGATCTCAACTCATGCTGTATCACATCTTATTTGTGTAGAGTGTCTTAGCCATCACTGGAGCACCACAGACAAAAAATAGGACTTGAAACCTCAATGCACCATGAATTTTGCAGATAACCTAAAAATTTTGGATTAAATTTCCTGCAGAAAATAAGGTACTTTACATCCCATCTATTCTGTAGCCAGTATTCTGACCACAGCTCTTGAAGCATTATCTGATCTGGCTGTAGAGATGCAGTTAAGCATCAATGCAGCTCACCACCGTAGGTCTGCTAGTTTACATATTTACCCAGTGTCACAAAAAAAACCCGCTCGTGTAGGGCAGCTCAGTTTGGGGGAAGGCAGAGAGAAGAAAAAGAAGAAAGAAAGAGAAGCAGTTGGCAGGGAGCTGAGATTGAGGCTGGGTTGAGTTCTCTGGCTCATAGTGTTGTGAAACAGCTGGGAGAGGTAAATTGCAGGGCTACAGGTTGAGATGAGGAGAACAGGGAGAGTCCCATGTCCTGCTTCTAAAATCACCACAAAGAGAGAGATCCCAAAGGCGATTTTGGGGACCCCAGGAAAAATGCTGTTGTCACTGAATGGATTGAGTTTATTTGCAGAAATGCTATTGCTCCTCCTTGTTGGGTAGGTTTAAAGCAGTGTCAAAGGTGGTCATTGAAACTGTAGCAACTTTAGTGTCTGTGAAAATATATTAATTTATAGAAACCGTGATAAAGGTAGTATAAAATTCGACATTACAGCACTTCACTTTGAAAAATTTTTACTTCATCCTACTGCCACACTATTTTGGAGGTATTCAGGTCTGGGGATCTTTTGCTTCTAAACAAAAAAATCCAAGGTTCTCCATGGATGTTTTTTTCCCCTCCTCATCCTCCTTTCTTTACATACTTCAAAAGCCAAGATCCTGAGAAAACTCTTCTGCTGGTTCCTATTGTTTCCTACTTCAAGTGATAAAGTACATAATGTTAAATCTGAACACCAAGACTCTGTGAATGTGTAAACTTCAGAAATCTAAACCTTTCAGCCTGTGCCAATGTAAACCACCTCAAGAGCAGAGAATTAAGTACACTTTATCCTCTCTGACCATGATTGAACATGTTCCAGTCCGAAAATCTGCTGCAGGGAGTCACTCAAATCCCCCAAAGCAAAGTAGGGCTTTTTCAAATAAGCATGAAAAAGAGAGGGACATCCTTGTCCAAATCTCAGACCCAGCCCTTTTGCTCTCTTCTTTGAACATTATCACCCTGCTGTTTCAAACCACCTCCCTCTCAAGGACATGGGTCAGAAAAAAAGAAAATCTACCTTTCCTAAGCAAAATGCTCCATATTACCTAAATTTATAGGAAAACTGCACAGAAAATTCAGTAAGCACATTTGTAGTGCAAATTGACCTCTGTCTGTGTCACCCACCCTTTCTAGCCTTGCTCTACTATTGTCTAACTGCTCTGCTTTTTTAGAAAAACAGCTATCTTGGTCCAGCTTCTGGAAGCTGACAGGGCTAAGATACACATTTTGGGAACCCAGTTATGGGCTTTCTGTCCAGAAGCAACAACTTTTCCCTGTCCTGCTTCCCCAGCTGCCCGTGGCACTTGGCCAGGACCCTCTCCTCTCAAGAGTAACGACTGTGGGGACCATGGCACTGGGCTGCCTTCCTCCTGCACAAGCACACACCATCCCCACTCCCCTCTGCTGTACTGGATCCAGTGCCTGAGTCAGAGGCTCTGCTTGTGTGTTGGCGCTGGATATGCTGGGAGCATGTGAGTGCTGCTACCGCAGCCAAAGCCTGATGCACGCATTGGCCACGAGAAACAGGCACCCAACTGCCACTGCTTGGGTATCCAAAAGGGTTTAAGCTATTGTTAGTCATGGGAAGCTGGAACAGAAAGGCATTAAAAGGCTGTCATTCCTTAGATTTGCTCTTCTCTCTTTATCACTCGGAAATATTTTACGGGAAAGAACCACAACGCAGTTGCAGCTGTGCTTCAGTTAGTCCACTGTCTTGTTCTGAGCTATTTTAAAACTGACATTATCCTGAGAAGTAATGGGAAGTCTTAAACTATACTTCACTGTGTATTGTGTGAAGCACACAATAAATTTCTAGGCAGCTAAAGAGCGAGGAGTGAAATGTGAGAGAATTGTTTTCCTTATATATATTTTCTCTCACTTCATGGAAATGTTGATGTGAAGGATAGTAATATTGCTACTGAATTCTGACCCACAGCACTATAAAGATGCATTACTTGAATCAGTCCAGGAGACAGTTCTCTCAATCTTGCTTCCTCTGCAAATGCAGTTATCTTGTTCTGGCACTTTGCAAAATCCTCTAAATTACTATTAAATTAAATACTTTTAATTTATGAAGGATTGCAGCTGAACTCATACTTCTGTGCCATTAATTATCAAGTATCTTACTGACTCTGGAAAAAACATTAATAAAACAATCTAAATGAGCTTCCACCTTCCTCTCTGAACTGGAGATGGGTGTCATCAGTCACACTCTAACCTGAGAAACTTATATTTCCCTCAGATTAATCATTCATCTAATTCCAAATCATGTACTGAGTGGGCTCAGGACAACATTTTCAAACACAGGGTTTTAAGCTAGTGATGGCAGTATATTTAGCCATCTTAATATGTGGATGGATTTTCAGAGGCCTGTGATTTGAAACAATTCCACTTTCTCAGTGTTAAGGCTGATTTGTTTGTTTGTTTGTTTTCAGAAACAGTAATTCCACTGGTTATCTTTTAGATAAAATGGGATTTTGTATTTATTATTATTTATATTTTATTTCAGGGTATACTCAGACATAGTGGAGCTCTGGGAAAGTACATGTGACAACAGAGGTAGTGATAAATCTGGAACTGAAGGATGTGTGGATGCTTGGGAGGGTAGTTAGTCCAATGGGTAAATATAGATTTAAGTGCTGATCTCTTGACATCCACAATTGAAAATATGGACCTTGATATGCAGTGCTGGTCTTTAGTATGCCTTCACATGGCAAAAAGGTAACTCATAGCTCAAAACAGTCTAAGGAAGACTGTAGTAGTAGAACAGGCAGGTGAGATATTTCAGAAGCTGACAGCACTACCAGGGGCACTCTTATTATCTCCTCAAAACAGTGTTAAAGAGTGAAAAAACAAATGTGTTATTTCACAGACTACTCAACAAAAGTATATGTTCCCATTTCATCAGTGTTTCATCCTTCATTTGCCAAGCCCAACACAAATCTTGGCAAAGGAAGCTATTTCATGAAGTTGTGTGGACTGACTTAATGTATTAATCTTCACAGTGACACAGATTATTAGAAACTCAATGATATGTGGAATGTTTTATGATGTGCTTTCACGCTGATAAATAGCTAATCACCATATATTTGTGACAACAGAGCATTACAGAGAGCAGTGATACGTGTTCTGAAAAACACCATTGGTCCTTTTACGCCCTCTGCATAATGCCCTATCATCTACAGTGCTTAACTTTGCAGTCTTGCTTTCAAAACCACACAAAAAACACCATTATGAGAATCCTAACATTTGTCAAAGCCTCCTTTCTTGTCTTTTGTGCTGTTGTTTTTTCAGTAAAAGTGCATTACATGCCATTTGACAGCTGGTAATTGTATGTGTATTGAATTAAAGCATTGATTTTAATTTTCAAAGTCAACCTCACTCTCTTTTAGCTGAATGAATTACTTTGTTCTTGAGAGAAAACATTGGTACTGGACTTCAGATACAGGATCAGATTTTAGGCAGCCTGTCCTCAGGGGTATTTTCTTCTGCTCTTTCACTGAAATATCGAAAGGTTCTAACTTGCCTATTACCCAGAAAAAAAAAAAGATAATAAATCTCTGAACAGCTAGCACAGCTCCTAAATTCATAGCTGGCTTTCAACTATTTTGTGTTGGCTGCTAGGATGATTTTTGATTGTAGAGATAAGCAATAACAGACTGGGCAAAACTGGGTAAGAAACCTTGAAAGAAAATCGACGTGCTGCTAGGAATTTCATTGACTATCAAGGATTGCAATGTATCTTTGGGTCAGTGAAGTATGTTAAGAAGGCTCCCTGGGAAACAGATGTTCTCTGACCCCTTCTCCTGTATTATCCCTTTCACAGATGCAGACACTTCTCCTTCTCTAGTCTAGTCCTGAAGAACTAAACTGCAGACCACTGTCATGTGGAAACCATAGGAAAGAAAAAAAAACAACACTACACATCAGAAAGAAGGATCACAGGTTGTCATCCCAAAGAGATGTTCAAATAAAGACTGAAGCTTTGCGCTGTATGTCAGAAGAAAGGCTGCTGGTTCTTCTCTCTCTCAAAACCTAAACACCACAAACCAAGTCTTTGACCTGGTTGCTCTTAACATGTATTCAAAGACATCTGCTGTTTCCTTATTCTTAAACCATCAAACAAATTACTTTGGGCTCAGTCTGGATTTTCCCCTCTCTGTAGTGCATGAACCTGCCCTCCTGACTGCTCGCATTCCCGGTGAGAACAGCCTCTTTCCACAGCCATCCCCATCCAGGCGTGGTATGGGGAAAATACCATTTGCTACTGGCATCCTCCAGCACATCAGCTGGGATGGAGAAATGAGGCCAGCCTCTGATCATACTCACATTCGTGAGAAACAACAGTAAGACCTTTGAAATGTGTGGAGCTAAAGCTCTGTAAAGCTGAGCTGGAATTGTGATCTAGCACTACACACAGAGTCACTGAAATGGAGCTAGAATGACCAAGCACAGCAGCTGCTTCTTTTATGAAGAGATTTCCTGCTAACTGGAGTCACGGTTTGGGTGAGGATTTGCCTGCTCAGCACAGCTCCAATCATGCTGCATGCTCTACCTGTGATAGAGATGGAATTTGGCTGAAGATTTTTTTTTGTCATACTGACTGTCATATTTGTTGTGTAGTAGGCTGTACAAAGAAGACCTCTGCTGTTTACGAATTTATTTTAATATTGTGCCTTGATTCCTCCACACCTTAAGGTTCTTCAGACATGTAACAGCTTTCTCTTGTTTCTTTATCTAGCATTTCAGAGCTTCCAAACAGGCATTATAAAAAATGCAGCATTAGGACTTCATTGATTCAAATTTACCACTAAAAAGCTTCCCAAAACATTCAGAAAGATGGAACTTGTGTCCCATCNGAAGATTTTTTTTTGTCATACTGACTGTCATATTTGTTGTGTAGTAGGCTGTACAAAGAAGACCTCTGCTGTTTACGAATTTATTTTAATATTGTGCCTTGATTCCTCCACACCTTAAGGTTCTGCAGACATGTAACAGCTTTCTCTTGTTTCTTTATCTAGCATTTCAGAGCTTCCAAACAGGCATTATAAAAAATGCAGCATTAGGACTTCATTGATTCAAATTTACCACTAAAAAGCTTCCCAAAACATTCAGAAAGATGGAACTTGTGTCCCATCTCATGCATTTTTGCAGTTCTGCCAGTTTATGCGACAGAAAATGCTAGTCCATTCCGGTTAGTGTGTGTCTTTTTTGCCCTAAGACCTGTGGGGTTTTTTGCAGCTGTGTATTAAAGTGGATTTTCTCTGAGGCATAATAAAAATATCACAGTAAAGACATACATCATCTTTTCGACGCCATGTTACGTGATGACATTTTTCATGGTACACTTAGCTTGCTTTTGTCCAAAGCAAATTGGAAGTGTGAATGTGCACTGACCTGCTCCAAAGCAATCCTATTAGCCACCAAAAACATAGAAGATCACATACATCAATTTGAGTCTGTGCAGCACAGCATTTATTATTTCTGCAATAAACTGTAGAAGAAAATAAAGTGTTATTTCATTCATGTCTGTCTGCCCTATTGCTATGGTATTACTTAACAGAGGTAAAAATAGGGATATATATGCAAAGGGCTTTTATTCATCTGGCCCCGATGTCTGTTTTACCACCCACTTTCTCGTTTTCTGTCTTACTTGACTCAAACTCTCTACAGCCTTTACAAGTGGAGCATGCTGACTTCTTCCTACTGCTTCCAGGCTTAGACTAGCTCCTGTTTCACTNCTGGACTTCAGATACAGGATCAGATTTTAGGCAGCCTGTCCTCAGGGGTATTTTCTTCTGCTCTTTCACTGAAATATCGAAAGGTTCTAACTTGCCTATTACCCAGAAAAAAAAAAAGATAATAAATCTCTGAACAGCTAGCACAGCTCCTAAATTCATAGCTGGCTTTCAACTATTTTGTGTTGGCTGCTAGGATGATTTTTGATTGTAGAGATAAGCAATAACAGACTGGGCAAAACTGGGTAAGAAACCTTGAAAGAAAATCGACATGCTGCTAGGAATTTAATTGACTATCAAGGATTGCAATGTATCTTTGGGTCAGTGAAGTATGTTAAGAAGGCTCCCTGGGAAACAGACGTTCTCTGACCCCTTCTCCTGTATTATCCCTTTCACAGATGCAGACACTTCTCCTTCTCTAGTCTAGTCCTGAAGAACTAAACTGCAGACCACTGTCATGTGGAAACCATAGGAAAGAAAAAAAAACAACACTACACATCAGAAAGAAGGATCACAGGTTGTCATCCCAAAGAGATGTTCAAATAAAGACTGAAGCTTTGCGCTGTATGTCAGAAGAAAGGCTGCTGGTTCTTCTCTCTCTCAAAACCTAAACACCACAAACCAAGTCTTTGACCTGGTTGCTCTTAACATGTATTCAAAGACATCTGCTGTTTCCTTATTCTTAAACCATCAAACAAATTACTTTGGGCTCAGTCTGGATTTTCCCCTCTCTGTAGTGCATGAACCTGCCCTCCTGACTGCTCGCATTCCCGGTGAGAACAGCCTCTTTCCACAGCCATCCCCATCCAGGCGTGGTATGGGGGAAATACCATTTGCTACTGGCATCCTCCAGCACATCAGCTGGGATGGAGAAATGAGGCCAGCCTCTGATCATACTCACATTCGTGAGAAACAACAGTAAGACCTTTGAAATGTGTGGAGCTAAAGCTCTGTAAAGCTGAGCTGGAATTGTGATCTAGCACTACACACAGAGTCACTGAAATGGAGCTAGAATGACCAAGCACAGCAGCTGCTTCTTTTATGAAGAGATTTCCTGCTAACTGGAGTTACGGTTTGGGTGAGGATTTGCCTGCTCAGCACAGCTCCAATCATGCTGCATGCTCTACCTGTGATAGAGATGGAATTTGGCTGAAGATTTTTTTTTGTCATACTGACTGTCATATTTGTTGTGTAGTAGGCTGTACAAAGAAGACCTCTGCTGTTTACGAATTTATTTTAATATTGTGCCTTGATTCCTCCACACCTTAAGGTTCTTCAGACATGTAACAGCTTTCTCTTGTTTCTTTATCTAGCATTTCAGTGCTTCCAAACAGGCATTATAAAAAAATGCAGCATGATTCAAATTTACCATTAAAAAGCCTCCCAAAACACTCAGAAAGATTCAGCTTATGTCCCATAATTCATGCATTTTTGCAGTTCTGCCAGTTTATGCGACAGAAAATGCTAGTCCATTCCGGTTAGTGTGTGTCTTTTTTGCCCTAAGACCTGTGGGGTTTTTTGCAGCTGTGTATTAAAGTGGATTTTCTCTGAGGCATAATAAAAATATCACAGTAAAGACATACATCATCTTTTCGACGCCATGTTACGTGATGACATTTTTCATGGTACACTTAGCTTGCTTTTGTCCAAAGCAATTGGAAGTGTGAATGTGCACTGACCTGCTCCAAAACAATCCTATTAGCCACCAAAAACATAGAAGATCACATACATCAATTTGAGTCTGTGCAGCACAGCATTTATTATTTCTGCAATAAACTGTAGAAGAAAATAAAGTGTTATTTCATTCATGTCTGTCTGCCCTATTGCTATGGTATTACTTAACAGAGGTAAAAATAGGGATATATATGCAAAGGGCTTTTATTCATCTGGCCCTGATGTCTGTATTACCACCCACTTTCTGGTTTTCTGTCTTAATGACTCAAACTCTCTACAGCCTTTACAAGTGGAGCATGCTGACTTCTTCCTACTGCTTCCAGGCTTAGACTAGCTCCTGCTTCACTGCTTCCATTTTAATGTGGTAAAGGGAGATATACTTCAGGAGCTTGATGCATGTTTGCAGATATTTGGCTATCTGCTTTTCCACAAAGAAAGCGACCAACTGATGCCCTATCTTCATTGTATAACAGAATTTGGGAACCTGACACTAATTAGAGCCATGGCTGTAATAAAGGATTTTCTGAGAATTGAGTGTTCCTTGTAATGCAAAGGTGAACCATACAGCAAAGCTTATGATTGTTATTACACTAGAAATAATAGGGTGACAGCAGATCTTCATACAGCATGGAAAGAATCATGATAATTACTGGCCTCTATCCAAGGACAATCATGAGGAATTTGGGGAATTAGCACCCTCTTCAAGGAAAAAGTCACTGGCTGCCCTGGGATGATGTGGATTTTACATATGGTTCTTTTGTTACCGAGATTACACAAGCTCCCCAGCCTTGCCTTTGCAAAAATATTAAAAGATTTTAAATGGGCTTTATTCTACAGGGACAGAATCCCAAATGCTGTTACACAAATAATGTGATGAATGGGATGCCTATATATCATTTATTTCTTCTTGGAATTGGTGACCTTCCATCAGTCAGTAGTCTCCTTCACAGTCCCTCACTTGTGAATTATAAGTTAATCAGGAGTACAATGGAAACAATGCATCCATGGCCTGCTTGCTGCATTCATTTCTCTCCTCAGGGTGGATTACAGATGTTAAAGTTGTAATGAGCTTTCTTTTAGTCCAGTTTTGACCTCAATTCTGACTTTGCCAGCAAAAATTTCTCATGTGAGTTCATGCAAGATGTATTCGGAAAATACACTGGGATCTGGAAATTGGGGTTGTGAAGCTGGAGTAGTCTAAAAAAGAATATCTCCTTAACTGCTCTATTTTAGGGCAGTGGGTTACACGGAAAATAATTTAAACAGAGAATGCTATTTCACATTTATCAGTGCAGACGAATGAGTATTTTAGCATATTGCTCCATTTTACAGAGCCTGAGCTGAGTCTGGGAAACTTTTCCTTAAAGGGGATACAATGCCTCCACTGGAAGTATTTATTTTCAAAACATAGAGATGCACAATTGCAGTGAATGGAATACCAGGAAAAATTATTCTCTTACAGTTGATAATACTAGTAGTATAACAATGAAGGAATTATTCTCATTATAAAGAAGAGTTGATCTGAAAGGTAAAGAGAGGTGGTAATTAATTTCCCTTAATAGTCACACTGGGATCTCCTGTAGCGTGCAGTCTGATGTTAATAATATATTTTCCCCCCTATAATTAATGTTCATGTTCTGTTCCTGGGGGACTCTTCTCCACTACCCTCAGCATTGTCATTACTTAAGCATGCACAAGCAACTTTAGCACTTTGGTGGCTGCAATAGCTAATCCAAGCACTGCACCCCTTGCCTTTGCCTTCTCTCCTGTCATGCGGGTGGCAAATACCATCTCTAGAACATGCAACCTCAGGAGAGCTGGGAAACTGTGAGGTATTTTGTCCCACTGGGGAGGAATGCACAGTTTTAAAGAAAACAGTAAGACAACAGAGAGGGAAAGAGTGAGCCCTCTTTGCCTGCCCTGCTTTCTGGGGCTTGTGATTCACGGTTGCAGATGTTGCACCTACTTGCCAGCACAAGGCTGTGGCACAGCAGGGTGAGCAAGGAAGCCCTTGGATTTCAGAGCAGCCTGTGGCTCTCATGCCAGCCACCAAGGGCATGGGAAGAGAATGAAACCAGGGCAGAAGCAACATGGACTGGGTTTCTTCTGGACGTCAGTCTCCAGTGTAAATCAAAGCCGTGCTGAGCACCAGAGACCAAGCAATATTTGAATTAGTCTAAGATACTCTGATTAAGCCAAGTTCAATGCTCCTTAGCTACAAATGCAGACATGAGCCTTCTCAGAAGGCAACAAATCTGAGAGATTCTTGTGCTTAAAAGAAAGAGCAGGAGAGCAAAAAGCTCAAGAAGATATAGGAGACTAAGTGCTTTAACATTCTACCACTTCCTTCCACCTCCTCCAGATTTTATACTTGTTTAACTTAGGGTTCCTGCAGGACAAAGGTGCCACAGAAACAATTATTTTCCTTTTACCACTAAATTTCCTTTAGCCTGCTACACAATGCTGACATATACTTTAGAGTATTAGGGAGAATGACTCTCAATAGACAAGTCAGAGAAGAGGGAACACAATAAAAAGCTCAAACACAGAAACACTTTGTTTCTGGAGCATAGCAGAGATGCACACCTAGGAGAGCATAGTATTGCATTAAGCTAATTCAAATCACTCAAATGCAAATATCTTCTGTTTGGTTTTGGTTTGTTGTTTTTAAAAATATGTTGTCTTGAGCAATTGGGCAAAAAATTTCCACACCAAAATGTTTCCAAGAGTGCTTTATTTCCCTCTTTTCTATCCACCATGGCTGCCACCACTGCCCAGTACAAATGAGCACTCCCATACCAGCATGTCCAGCCTTACTGGCACCATCCAGCTCTTCTCATGCACACAAGCAGGCTGGCCTTTGCTCCAATGTAGAAACTTTCACTTTGGCATTTACTCATTTCCTGAAACGAGGACAGCTACATCAGACAACACACACCTATGACAGCACCTTTTAGGGCTAACAAATGAGCTTGTGCGACTGGTGGTCTGCCTCTTTGTTTAAATGTGTACTCTTTGAATTGCAAAAGCTTTTCCTGGAGTAGCAGAGAAAGCTAAAGAAACCCTGAGACTCACTTTCTTCATCTCCTCTCTCTGACCTTTCCTACCCTCATTCTTTTGGTTCTCAGCACAAGGAAGAGTAAACAAGTGAAAGACAGAAACACCATGTTCACAAACTTTCCTCCCTAATTTCACACTTACTTTACACCTGCATCCTGAGTCAAGGATATCTCACTGAGTTCTGCTAAAAATGTAGTCTACTCAGAGATTTAAATATTCTGGAAATGACTATAAATATAAAATGTAACAGATTTTGCCTATTTCTTTTAGGGGAAAACTGAAATATCAGCAGTTTCACTTCAGAACTAATTTTTATTTACTTCTTTAAGAATAAAAACTCTATTATGCCAAATTTTGTTAGCACATATAGACTACGGCCAGATGTAGATCTAAGAAAAAGCAAAAAAATCCTGGCTTCTGAATGCCACCAAAAATGCCCAATACTAAAGACAGCGATGTAATGCACACAATGTACTTACTGACATTTCTTGCTAGTTGACAAATCTGTAAAGCAGTAAAATGACTAAGCAAATAAAAAGAAAGATGGAAATCGATGGCACCGCTATCGCCGAGCCATTAACAAGAAGGTTCCATAAGATTCAGAGATGGGAAGTAAGCAGACTTAAGGCTATAATGCACAAAGCCATACAGCACAAACCCATATTCCTAGATGAAATGTTTGGAAAATAAACATCCATATGCATACCACAACTAACACAGTACAGTGACTTCATAGTAGCTTAATTGGAAATATTTCATTGTATGGAAAGTACTTTGGAGGGTGACATTTCAGCACATAAACATTGCATTTTCCTGCTTATTCTGACAAAAGGTATTTCTCAAATTCATTGAATTCAAGCTTTATCCAAGTTTTCCAACCTTGCATTTCCTACTTTGCATTAGGGGGGGAGAGGGAGGGAAGAGGAGGAGGGAATGGAGAGTAGAGGAGAATTTTTTTATTGACAATTTCAGTAATTGTTTCTAGATCCTCACATATCTAGCCCTTGCACATTTAAACAAAGGTTAGTGCAAAGTGTAATTTGTGAAATAGATATTAAGCAGAAGATTGCCATACAGGTGATTTTCAAGCATTCTCTGCTTGAAAAATGGCATATTTTCATGGAAAAAACTAATATCAGACACTTTGTGTATCTTTCAAAGAAATCTTAGGGACACTGTTTTTATGGAAAACGGGGATACATCTTCTCTTTAATGAAATAAGTCAGATTTTCTGACCTTTTCAGTAAAAAGTAAAAACATTTGGGAAGATACTTAAATATTCCAGAATTTCTTATTAGAAATGTCTCATTTGCACGTAACTCATAAGCTACTTGTAGGCAGTGTGCATTACTGTAGGTGTTTACCAGAGTAAAAACCCTGAAATTACCTGTTGCTTCTTCCTCCACACTGGGTAATCATTACCTTTAGACTCTGATCCAGGAGGTTTTGTGGTACAACATGGATTGCCCATGCAGGTTTCCCATTCTGTCAGACCAGCAAGGGATAGCAGTTCACGCCTTTCAATCAGAAAGCTTTTGTGGGCCTTCTCCCCAAAACTGGCAGGAGACACGGAGGTGACAACAGATCCACAATTTCCAGTAAGAGAGCCAAGTAAAGCCATACAGGGATGGTGCATCACATCTGACCTCCCTGGCATGACTGGAGACCTGTGGGTGCTTGATCACAGGATTCAGGCAAGAATATGGTCCTGCTGAGTGAAAGCAGCACTGAATACTGCTCTGAATACTGCTCTTAAACAAACCGAGGCAAATAGTATGTTTACATTACCACTTACACTGAGAATGCAACCTTCTCTAGAAGAAGGGATATCACAGTGCTATTTAAAACACATCGTGGCAGCTCAGTGTGCAGCTGCATAGTGATGCTGTTCTCCCATCCACAGGGAAACTCATGTCTAGAGATGCACACACTGCTCTTATCAAAGGTTTGTTTCTAATTAAGGAGTAACTGAAGCCCTCTTTAACACCTGCATTGCATGGATTTAATATACTAATGCGTAAACCTGTCTCAAATATCTAATCCTAAAAAATGTTTTACTTTCTTTTCAGTACTCCTAAGTAGTTAGTCTTGCCAATTTAACTCCATCAGGCTGAAAGGCATTAAATGAAATGTCTAAAAGGAATTAATTTAAGTACTTATCAAGGACCAGTAATATCAATTTCCACTGGTAAGTAAAATGAATTTATGTGAACTGGAATCAGATACATTGATTCTGCTCTATTGTGAAAACATAGCTTGGAGATAAATAGTACCATGATTATTTGCCCAGGAGAATGTGCATCATCCTAATGGAACTGCTCTCATGACCTTGACTAAACTAATGGCACTCCAGCCTTCTCAAAAGCAGTGCCAAAATACCAACAATAGAACGACGTACATGTCTGTTTTTTTGAGGTGTCCCTTTTACAATGAGGCTTTGAGAAAAGCAATCTCTATCCACAAGCATTTCTTGACTTTTATGTGTAGTTATTGCTGTACTTCTGCATAAAGAAAACTAGAAGATAACACAGATAATACTGTTCAGGGCCTCTGCCTGGGCTATAGTTAAAAAGGCAAACTAAAATGCACCTTGCACTGGCATTTTCAAAAGAAAAGTTTGATACCATAAACAAAGCTCATTTCTGCTGAGTGCTTCCCAAAGCGTCGTTCTGCCTTAGGGGTCCATGGCTCAAAGACAGCACAGGTTGTTCCACATGGCCACTAATACAAGTTTAGGAACGGCATCAGCTGGTGTCTGGCTTTGGGAAAGCTGGAGCTGAATATTTCTGGCTGGCTCCTCCAGACTGAAAGGCTGGGATTCTGTCTAGGTTGGTATTAATGAATTCTGGAGACTTGAGTTTGCTCAAGTCTCTTAATACTCTGTCTGGAGCTGAGACTGGGGCTAAGGACCGAAGGAGATGAAAAGCAGGTGCTATTGCTGGGAAGACCAAAGCTTATAAAGCTCAAGAAGAGCATAAGCACAGTAAAACATGACTAGCTGTAGGGCTGGGTGGAACTAATGTGCTTTAGGTTATGTTAGTCTGTGGTTAAATGGCTTGGCATAGAACTAGAATTTGGGTCCAAAGAACTGAGCTAATTACTGGATCTCAAAGGGCTTAATTGATCAATAAGAGCAAAACCATGCCACAGGTCTCCCCGAGCAAATGCAAGGCTGTACCTTAGCCTGAGCCAACACGTCAGCTTCCTCATTCCTCACCCTTATGAAGCATAAACTTCCAAATTTGATTTTTAGCCATGGGAAGCCTTTATGCTGATACATCAAAATTTTCCAGGGCTATTATTAGCTTACTGAAATCAAACTGCTGTTGATAAGAAAAAACTTAGATAAAAAACCAGGACAAAGTGACCCAAACACAAGTATGGCTTCACGGTCTTGCCAAATATCCACATTGTGCCAAGGCTTATCATGCACTGGCTGTGTCTGTGTAGAAGCTAATGAGGATTGGCAGGCAGGTAGCTTGGGAATAATACCATTTAAGGCAGCAGGCCCCAAGAAAGCCCCTTAAGAAACCTTAAAGAGGACCATTTCTTGAGACTCTGTCTCTGCTGCTGAAAAGAACAGTGTCTGGTCAGTGACTTGTTCCTTCTGAGTAAATGAGAAAGTGGGATCATCAATCACTGATTTGAGGAGTAAAGCAACCTACAGCTTTCTATGCTTTGTTATATTTGCATGCAATGTGCTCATCAGCAAAGATTTTTAGGGTTCTTTCCCATCTTTTGGCATTGTCTCAATTTCACTAATAAAAAAAACCCCTCTGGCTGGAACATCACAAATGCTGGGGCAAACCCCTCCTTTGTCTTGGGTCCAGCACAAGTGTCCATGTTGTGGTGGGAATGAGGATGAGCAATGTTGAAAGCCTCAAGAGACCCACTGAGCTGGACTGAGCACAAATGCCAGCAGAGCAAATGGCTTGTGCATAACCCTGGAGATGATACAGGCTGCTAAAGTACGCCAAGGATGAGGGTTAGCGTTAGAGCTAGGTTTTAAGGACAGGGTAGTGGAAGCACTGGCTTCAGGAGTGTGAACAGCACTGACCCTGCAAGTTCACTGAACTGGTATTGGGGCTGGGTAGTTACTTGTACTGTGAGGAAGGGCACGTGAACTTCTTTTGATACGCAAGTTAGGTTTAGAGATGAGACTGACAGAAGTCTCATATCTCACTGGATCTGTAGGGCTGGGAGAAGAATGAGCCAATGACTGAGGATTAATTTTAGCTCTCTATACCTGGGGTGCTTCAGTTTCTGCAGTCCCTCCAAACCCCAAATGAAAACTAATCTTATCTAAGCTCCTTGGGGAAAACTGCTGCCATCCTACCACCTTGGGTCTTAGACAAACCAAAAATTGATTAAACTCTTCAGATCCCATTTCCCTTAGCCCCAGCCACAACAAAGACAGTAAAAGTCAGCAAAGCATCTGCCTCTCAGCAGATGTCCCAAACCCTCACTGCATCCTGCTGATTGTCCCAGCAGACTGAGCAGCTCACTTCTGCCTGATTTTAACTGTAATCACCTAAGCCTTATTATATCTTTAATAATTATCTGAGATTTCTAACAGCTAAAAAAGTAAATTTAAGCTGTTTGACTCCAGCCTTGTCTGCCTCTCCCTCTACAGATATAGGATCCAGCATCAAACTGAACTGCCCATCCCCAAAGCCCCACTTCATGTTTACCCCTAGGCTTGCTTACTTGTCCTACATCAACCCTCATGGGGCCAAAATTCAGCTTAGAGCTTTTGGCCTTATCAGTGCTCACTTCACACTGGCCTTCTGGTCAGTCTTGTGCAGCCCAGGAATATTTCTCCTTGTTCAGTATTTTCACAGCTAAAACCTAACAGTATCTCCTTCACAAACACTGCATAAAAGTTGCCCAGTGTCGTCTCCTTTCCTCCACAGCTGAGCTTCAAATTCAGGTTTTCCTCTCCTCATCCAGTATTGAAGTGACACCAGTGAACTCTTGTAGCAATAAATTGAATTCTCCTGCCCTTGTGATTGCTAGCAATAACCCAAATGTTAATCTCAATTTTAATTTTCTCTATCCCAAAGCCAAGAAGAATAAGCTGGTCTATGTGGAGTAAAGGCCTGAGAGCAGCTTTGAGCGTGGTATTCCTTATTGACTTGGACTCATTTGGGTCCAGGGGGTTATGTTCACTGATGGATGCTACAAGATAAGCATGATGAGGGTATTTCAGTCTCTGCTGAGTGGGGGCTATTTAGCACACCCATCAGGTGCCCCATGTCAGGATTAGGAAGAGCAGAGATGGAAGACCTAAATTTACTACTATGTCCTGAAAGTTCCTCTGTTCCAGGATGATACACTGTTGTCTGGTTATGGCTATACTTATTGGAATATTAAAGAGTTTTTAAACGTTTTTACAGAGAACCTTTCTCTTACTTCTCTACAAAAATATCAAGCAAATGTTTTTTGACAGTTTTTGACTCATCAAAGAATTCCTTTGAAAAAGGCCTGGCTCATATCCTTTATGGTGAGCTGGCTGCCTGACTGCACTGCAGAGTACTGCTCTGCTTCAGGAGGCTCCTATGAAGGGAGGTTCACTGTCTTTCCTACGCCTGCGTTCCCCCACTCCTCCCCGGACTCCCTAATGATAAATTAGGCATTCCAACCAAAGTCCGAGGGTCTGAACAGCCACCTTTGTAACTTTCTTGAGCCTTGTCTCCACATTAACAAGTTTTCTATAAGTGGGCTGAGTACTTTCTGGAGTGGAGGCATTGGAACACACAAAGGCAATCTTCCTGCCTTAGGGCCATGCAGGAATTCCCTGGCCTCAGCGTTGGACATGGAGAGCATCCTGACCACAGGTCAGTGAAACATTCTCTGTTTTAATTGTTGCATTGCACACTTGACTGAAACTTCTGGTTCTGAACCAGCTGTATTTTTCTGGCACATTCCTAGGAAAGTAGATTCTCAGTTTGCTGCCAGGTAGAGTTTTTTAAGAGCAGCGAGTGGCCTATTAGCAAGTGTAAACGCATCCAAAAAAATGAAAGAAGACTATATTTCTGCTTCTGATTCACTGTTCTGTGCCAAATAACACTTTCTCAGTCACCTTTTCTTCCTCAAAGAGAACAGGTTGTGACAGATTGAAGTCTTCTCCCCTGCTATGTCAGGAGCCTTTATGTGACAATTACAACATCATTTTTGTTTTACGATCAGCTGAAGTCAGTTCAAAACAGCACGTCACCTCACACATGAAATAGCATTACATTATGTGATGGGTACTGGAATTTGGCAGGAGCATTTCCTCGTTTGCAGTCTGCTTTTTTCTGTCTCAACTCGATGCAGAGTAACTTCAGTTTTGAAGTCAGTCAGGCTTATCTGGAGGAGTGACTCATCTAGGGCAAGCAGAGTAGCCAGCTTCTGCTTGCTCTGAAATGTTAAGGAGTGGAGGAGGAGAAAAATTACAAATTCATGATGGGGAAGACCTCAGACCTTCCAGATAAAACCTGTGATATTTATCAGCGGCTCTGTGAGCATCAAGCTCAGTGCTCAGAGGGCAGTTTCTTTATTTCCTCACTTTTCATGGTGTTTGCCTTTCTCTCTTGTTGCACCCAGCTCACGTGCCACAGGCAAGGCTGGCCTCAGAAAGTTCAAAGAGGAGCCAGCTGGCTGCATATGAGCGCTCAGATCAGTGGATCCTACTGATGTAATCAGCAGCATCATGTCTTCTAGCTTTTATATTTTGTACGTCTCTAGAATAGCAATTAGCCAAGTGCAGTGTTCAGAGTGATTCTGGCTTTCTTTGACAATTGTTTTTCACATCATCTATCAGACCTATAAAAGTAATACAGCATTTCCCATTAGTAACCCCTCTCACTTGTGATTTCTCTTTTTGTGGCTAGAGGAGACAAAGTGTGCAGTCATGGCACAAAAATCTCTCCAGATCAACCACTACTATAATACTTCATCTGCCAAAACTGCTATCACCATGAATTCAAGACACTTGGTCCTAAGACCATCCACCTTTCCCAACTTCTGACCAGTTCCTACTTCTCTTCTTTCCTGGTAGCCAACTTTTTCTTTTTAAAAAGTTTATTTTTAAAAACTAAAACAAATGCACTTCAGATGTGAGACACTTAATCCTCCATTGCATTCAGATTCAAAATGAAGTGTTCGCAGAAAATCAAAGTTTTTTGAGTGGTGAAACTGTCAGCTCTTGAATAGGTTCTCTGGTATCTGCAGGGACAGGTTTCTATTGTAATAAAAGCTGAAGAAATTCAGCAATTTCAAGATCTTTATCTTTCTCTCAAACTTGACAAATCAGCCAGTAGGTTCAAAAGACAAACAAACACGTCTGCACACAAACACACACACAGACATGCAGACAACATAACCAAATAATCCTTATTTCCCCCCAAAAATCGTTGTTATATCAATACCCAAACCATGCAGATTGCAAGGACTGGATCCTGTAAAGATCCAGGGTAAAAAAAGAGGGAGAGGTAGCAAAATGTACAAGGACAACCATCTCTAACCAGCAGGTTGAGGGAGGTGATTCTCTCCTCCTCCCCTCCTCTGGTGACACCTCACCAAAGGGGAGTACTCCATCCAGGCTTGGGGCCACCAGCATAAGAAGGATGTGGACCTGTTGGAATGAGTCCAGATGATCATAGGGCTGGATCATTCCAAACCCTTCCTATGAAGACAGGCTGACTGAGTTGGGATTGTTCATCTTGGAAAAAAGAACGCTCCAGGGAGACCTTATAGCAGCTTTCTAGTACCTGAAGGGGGCTGACAAGAGCTGCATGGAACTTTTCACACAGGCATGTAGTGACGGGACAAGCAGGAATGGCTTTAAACTGAAAGAGGGTAGGTTTGGGTTAGATGTTCAAAAGAAATTCTTTGCTGTGAGAGTGGTGAGACCCTGGAACAGGTTGCCCAGAGAAGCTGTGGATGCCCCATCCCTTGGCAATGTTCAAGGTCAGGAGAATGGGGCTTTGAGGAACCTGGTCTAGAGGAAGGTTATCCAACTGCCCTGCTTATGGCACGCAGTTTGGAACTAGGTGATCCTGAAGGTCCCTTCCAACTGAAACTATTCCATGATTCTGTGATCTGAAGGAAAAGAAAGAAATCTTTGTCTTTTTTTTAAAAAAACCCAACTTTAATTTGTTTATACAATAACCCTTTATTTTTTTTTGCTATCAGACATATGGCCTGACTGCTTTTATGGCCCTATCAGACACAGGGAAAAAGATAATGTATTAAACACTCAGGAGCAGACATGCAAAAGCATAAGGTGGAGATTCAGGGGTTAGGAGTCTCTGAAATCACTTTGAGTTCATTCTTAAAAAATTATCAGACTGTCAGATTGAGCATGTCCCTTTGACTTCAGTATTTGTGTTTTAAAAACCTAAAAGAGCATTAGCATTCTACTGCTGTATATTTACAGTATACAGTACAAATGAGAACAGTGAGTGCCTCTCAGATGTGATGGTCTTTCCTTTAGATGCTTGATATTCTATACTGCTAAGTGCTGCCTGAAGACTGATGAAAACTATAGAGGTTGATTTACAGCCTATTTGGAGGTAAAAAAAGTGCATGTAGTATTTTAATTTCCTGGTCCTATTTTAATTTTTTTCTCATATCCAGGCTGGAGTGCAGGAAAAATGCAAGTTTTGCAGATATGTTTATTGATCTTTGCATTGTGATTTAGTAACGTGCATCATCTAGTTCTTACTTGTACATCTTAAAAACCCACTAGAGGAAGATGTTGAGCCTGTGTTCTAAAATAGGTATATGTTTAAAACATGCCATTAAACTGTAGTTTCTACATTTTCTAGATTTTTCCATTTCCTTTCCCGGAGTTTTAATTCCTCTGGGGCATATCATAAAGTCCTTACTCACACAAAACGACTTTTCTATTTACATTGTTTAGGTTGAAAACTGCATGAGGCAGTTAATATCTGCAATACAAGTACTTTCTTATCATTTAGGTCAGCAAAGTTAAATTGTTTTTTGACATACTAACTATTGAATAAAATAATATTAAGGTCACCAGTCCTTTTCTGGCAAGGACTTTCTTAAAAATCCAGCAACAGCTCCAGATTAGTAATCACAGTATTTATACAGATTTTGTGAATGATGGTTCACATGCACTCAATTTTTTGTACTGCTTATGTTTTAAAAAAAAACAATGAAAGCTGTGTCAGTCCTGCAGGCAGGTTCCACATTCTCATAAATTCTGTTCAGACAATCAAGCTTGTTGGAAGCAAAATTTTAATTTATTATTTTCATTTTTGCACTTTTTCCTTTGAATTTTCCCTGCCTTTCTCTCCATATCTATGCCTTTATCTCAGAGTTTTGGGGAATGGGCTCTGGACCTACTCCAGTGTCCAGGAAGTAGGCTAGGAGAGTGCTCAGCATTTGATCATCACCATGCCTTGTGACATTTCACATTTTTTATTGTAATTGTAATTTCAATGGTCTCGTCAACAGTGATGAAATTTATAACATGCCAGGAGGGCGCTCTCAGATTAAGCTGTTTTCCTGTGTATTAAGGGGCTGTCACGGAACATTAACTGTGAGACACCAACGAAATGGACTGAGACTTTAACACAAGTTTAATGACCTGGAGCTGGAATTCAGTGCCCTTTCTCCTAGGAGAGCTACTTTATTACTCTACAAGTAGTTTCAGTTCGTTTGTGGGACTACTTGGAAGATGCACGCACTGTGATTAAGGAGGTCAGAATCTGTCCCTGTTGACAAAAGCCTACTTTAACACCTCAGATTTCCTTTGTGCCGCTTTTGCTTTGACTAGTGAGCACTTCATCAGGTGAGTCATGCCCTTTCACTGGGACTAAAGCTCGCACAGCTTGATCTATTTGGATTTATGGGCATACCCCATTAGGCTACACCACTGAAGTGAAGGACACTGCTTTGGAATAATGAGATATTCACTGTGAGCAAGTAATACTAGACTGGGGCTAGAAACACACTGAGACCGTGTTGGCAAAGGAGACGATTCCTCTGAAGTGATCTGAGCTGGGTAATATTCTGTAGGACTAACAACCCAGAGGGGAAGATTTGTTGCATAAATGCATGAGGGACTGTGGCTTTAAATTCCTGTCTTACAGATGGCCCTAAGCACAGCCCTCAGTAAGGCACTGAAGCAGCAAAAGAAGGTAGGGTTTCAAGCCTCCCTTCTATCCTGCACTTCTTGGGGACATGCATTTTGCCTGCCTGGTGAGGAAGCAGTTCAGGCTCTCCATCTTGGATGCTCAAAGCCACAAAGAATGGGCCAGTCAAGTGTCTTACAGGCACCAAACATATGTGGTTGATTGTCCTGCTTCTCCTGCACTGCTTATCTTTATTACTGGTACACGCTCCTTCTGTGAACTAGCTATATTCTGTAATTTTGCAAAAAACCACAGCCATCCTTTCCTTCTTTTCTTTTATTTTCTTTTTTTATATAGAGAAAGCTGACAGGACTTCTGCAGAAATCTCACTATGGAGGACAACAAAGGCAACTGGCAGAAGTGCACAGCTAGGAGCAGGGCACAGGGGCTAGAAATATGGCATTTGTAAATGAGACTGGTCCTCCACCACTAAAGTGCACTTGGTGGCAGAGTGGACTTAGTTAAGTTGTAGTCTGAAACCTCATCTTTCAGGCGGCAGTAGACTTCCTCATTAATCCTCTCAGTTGACCATAGCAACTTCCCTGCATGGCCTCACAGGGAGAACCTCATCACTCTCTACAACTGCCTGAAAAGAGGCTGTGGTGAGGTGGGGAGTGATCGCTTTTGCTGTTCCTTCAGTGACAGGACCAGAGGAAATGGATAAGCTGAGACAAGGGAGATTTAGATTAGATATTAAAAAATGAAATTTTCACTGTTCAGGTGGTCAGGCACTGGAATTGGTTGCCCAGGAGGTGGTGGAGTCACCATCCCCGGAGGTGTGTAAGAGGTGTGTGGATCGGGCACTGGGTGATGTGGGTTAGTCGCTTAGGGGTTCCAGTGACAGTGCCAGGTGGGCAGTTAGGCTGGATGGTCTTGTAGGTCCCTTCCAACCTTGATGATTTGATGACTGTATGGTTCAATTAGGCCAATTTGTGTCAATTTTGCCACGAAAAATAGAAACTGAATTGAGGAAGAAGACTATCATTTTTTCCAAGGCAGCAATGACAGCATTATTCTGAGTACTAACAATATTAGAATAACTATGCAAGATTATAATATTAAATTGAAATAGTTTAATTTTAAATTAAAATTCAGAATATTTTTCTGGGAATGTTCCCATTTTTTAAAAAGAAAGGAAAACTCAGGGAACTACAGGCCAGTCAGTCTCCCTATGCTAAGGCAAATGGAAAATAAGGAGGTGACTGGTGACAGCCAACATGGTTTCACTAAAGGCTAATTGTGCCTGATAAATTTGGTAGCCTTCTACCAGGGTGCTAGAGCAGTGGTGGATGAGGGAAAAGCAACTGACATAATCTCCCTGGGCTTGTGCAAAGCATTTGACACTGTCCCACACAAGGTCTTTGTCCCTACACCGGATAGACATGGATTTGATGGATCACTCACCCAGTGGGTAGGGAAGCAGCTCAGTGGTTGGACTCAAAGAGTTGTGGTCAACAGCTTGATGCCCAAGTGGACAAGCACCATTCCTCAGGGGTCAGTATTGAGACCAGTGCTGTTCAACATCTTTGCTGGTGACATGGGCAGTGGCACTCAGTGCACCTCAGTGAGTCTGCCAACAATGCCAAGCTGTGTGGTCCATATGGAGGGAAGGGATACCATCCACAGGGACTTGGACAGGCTTGAGAACTGGGTTTGTGCAAACCTCACCAAGACCAACAAGGCCACGTGCAAGGTGCTGCACCAGGGTCGGGACAACCCCAAACACAAGCACAGGCTGGGCAGAGAATGCATTAAGATCAGCCCTGAGGAGAAGGACTTGCGTGCTTACTGCCCTGAGATCCAGCTATATCCTAGGCTGCACCAAAAGAAATGTGACTAGCAAGTCAAAGGAGGTAATTATGTTCCACTACTCAGCTCTGGAATATTGAACTCAGCTCTGGAAACCCCAACATAACAAGGATATGGACCTGAAGTGAGTCCAGAGGGAAAAAAACCAAAACATAAAATAACCAATCTTATTTCTTGTCAAGTCTTCCTTTCATCTCACACTATGAACCATAGAAATGCTGGAGTTTTTTCCTCAGATTTTGATCACTGTATTACCATGACAACAATGCATTTATTGTAGCCATTATAGATGGACTTCAGACGGTAACTGGATTCCTCAAAAGTCCATGGGTGAGCTTTTGGTCTCCAAATGCCAAGATAAATTAAAGAGCTACTCTCTCCTGAAGAGCTATCTAACAGGTAGCTTATTTGCTTTCAATTCTTTCAGCCAAGTCCACTGCTTTCCATCAGTTTAAATCTACTGACTATTTTAATTACATGGAAAACCAGGTCAAACTTTTATTCACCACTTTGGTTTGCTTTTTGCTGACTGAAACCTGTAATCTGACAAGTTAATGCATCAATCTGACAGGATGTGACATATGGACATCACAAAGGTTTTTATTCTTACTGTTTACATTATTCTACTTTTCAGAGTTTTCCAGCCTTGCACAGCAGAAGGGAAATGTGTAAAGCTTTGTTCTTAAAGAGCTCACAACTAAAGGATGCTATTTTGCATACATATACACTTGGAGTGTAAAAATATAGGATAGAAACAAGACCCATTACTCTCCTGAAGACATTGATGCATGAGGGTAATCAAGTCATTTCAACAATAAAAATAACCTCAAACTTAAGCACAAGTTTTAATACCACGTTGAATCAAAGGTATAATACAAAACAGCGCATGCAATTCTAGCTCAGCAAGCAAGATTATACGAGATTCTTAAAGTTTGTGTTTCCTTAGCATAAGGAGTATCCAAACAGACAATGAAAGTCCTTTTACCAAAGGTTTTGTAGATAGAGTAAATTATAAATATACATTAAAAGTTTCATTAATGCCTGTCAATCTGCTTCTAAAAGATGTAATTAGAAGATCAAAGAACTAATTAGAAAGTCTGTTTGATCTCAAGAGTTTGGTTACATACTGACAATCTCAAAATAATTTGTATCAGAAAGAACGGTTAAAGCTTTATATAATTCTGAACTTGAACAACTGATATTTTCTAAGATACAAGAATGGTACACAGTTCTTTAAAATGAAAATTATATCACTAAGGTAGCCATAAAAATTAGTTGTCATTCATAAGAAAAAATCTTTATTAATCTGTTTAAACCAGATAAATATATAATTTAAAATCTCAAGAAGATTATTTAACCATTCCAAACCCAATGTTTTCTAGCAGCAGAAATGCCTGAAAAAAAACAAGAAAGTTTGCAGGAAATATGGATTTTATATATGGCTAGCCTCATTGGCGCTCTCTCAGCTCTTGCCTTTTCTAGGGAGTGGTCTGGGGACAGTGCCTGCCAGGAAGCCTTGCCTCATTCTTTCAGTTTCAAGAATCTTTCTCGGTTATACAGAACATTTCCATGATTAAACCACTTGGGTCGAAATTCTGCAGTCTGGTGTCTGCCTGGGAATTTTAATTATTCCTATTTTCAGCCAGAATAGTTAAGAAGTAGAGGTGATGTATTCATGAGAAAAGTTAGTCTTTGCTTTGCAGGTGCGTGTGTTTTTTGCAACAAGGATATCCTCAATTAAAAAGCTGTCTGGATTTGCCAATGTTTAACAAAACTGAAGCTTTTACCCTACTACAAGGAGAGTAATGTTGTTATTTCAGTATTGGTTTGGGCCAGGCTAAGCTAGCATTGCTGGTACAAAAGCGGTCACATCCTTCTCCCGCCCATCCAGCTTATGCCAGTAGCTGTGAAGGGACTTAGTGAACTGATTGTGAACTGCCAGTGAATCAAGCTGACTTAAAGTGGCCAGCAACAACAAAACAAAAAAATTATTTTAATAAAGTGTGATTACTAAATGACTAAGTACTGCATGATAATGAATATACAGGAAGGGAGTCAATCAAAATTACACAGGCAGACTTAATTATACTATTTCCTAATTTTTGAGTGCTCAACTTTGTATCCATAGCAGTTAGCATTCAAGGCAGTTTCTGTGAGTGTGTGACTTTTCTACATCTTTCAAAAAATGGAAAATCTCACTATTTGGCATTGTTGTGACATTTCCAAAATATCAGCAGCCTTCCACTCACTTCAGCTAGCAAGCTGTGTCAGCCAGAGTGGTCACAGGGTCCTGGTGTAGGTAAGCACAATGGGCTGCAGTAAGAGGTAGGGATAAGATGTTTTCCTGCTGGGCTCTGAGGCAGCAGAGGAGCACCAAGTTTGCCAGCACTGGGATGCCCCCACTCCCAGATGCCCCCATGGCCAGCTTTTCCTGCCTATCCACCATGACCATCAGTCTGATGCCTCCTTCTGCACCTCAGACTCCTCCTCATTCCAGTTACACACTGCAATGAGCACGTTTATCTCTAATTCTGTCTGTCCAAGCCCCAGGGACTTCCTAAGAACCCCACTTCCAGACTTTTCTCAGCTCAAAGACCCTTCTCCTCCAACCTCTTTCTCCGATGTTGCCACCTGATCTCCCTCTTCCAGCCTCAGCTGCATGCTTGCTCCCTTCATGACACCCTTTTCCCAGTTGTTCACACCATCCTTGTACTATGGGCTTCTTTTTTTTCACTGTCATGGATTACAGCTGAAATTTCCTTGTCTCCCTTGTTCCTTGTCCATGTTTCTTCTCCTACTGGTCATCGTTTTCAACTCCATCCATGTTCACTGTTCCCACTCCTGCTGGTCCATTTTTCATCCCAGCGCACTCTGTCCTTGCCTGACCTGTATATCTTCCTTGAGTCAGTCGCAGCCTTGCCTCCATTTCTTCACTCAGCAGTTCCCCTCAAGCCCTACTTCTCCTCTCATCCAGAAATAGAAAAGGCTCACCAGTCATTCTAAAGTGGCTTAACCCACACTGGTTCCAAAGGAGATCCTTTGTCGTCCTTCCACCCCTGCAACTTGTGTGGCTGCACAGTGACCCAGCTTAGGAAAATGCAACAGCTGACAATTAACTCATCCACATCAAGAAAAGGTTAAATTTCAGCAATATCAGCTTTCTGCTCTGGCACACTGGTGTCCAGAGTTGGGAGCAAGGCAGGATCATCCTCTGCAGTAGCAGCACAGACATATATGGATGTGGTGGTTTGACCCTGACTGGATGCCAGGTGCCCTCCAAAGCTGCTCTATCCCTCGCCTCTTCCACTGGATAGCAGACAGAAACTATAACAAAAGGTTCATGAGTTAATGACGGGGGGAGAGACTGGAGATCACCTGCAAGTTACTGTCAGGGGCAAAACAGACACAGCTTGAAGAAAAGAATTGAATTTATTACTAATCAAATCAGAGTAGGATCATGAGAATTAAAACGAATCTTAACAACACCTTCCTGCCACCCTTTCCTCCTTCCTGGGCTTAACTTCACTTCTGATTCTCTACCTCCTACCCACCAGTGGCAGGGGAGACAGGGAAGAGGGGCCGCAGTCAGTTCATCACATTGTTTCTGCCACTGCTTCCTCCGCCAGGAGAGGAGCCCTCCCCTGCTCCAGTGTGGGATTCCTGCCACAGGAGAGGAGGACTCCAACAGGAGTCCCTCCCATGGGCTACAGTTCTTCACTAACCACTCCAGCATGGGTCCCTTTTCCACAGGGTGCAGCCCTTCAGGAACAGACTGCTCCAGTGTGGGTCCCCTCGGAGTGACAGGTCCTGCCGGCAAACCTGCTCCACCGTGGGCTCCTCTCTCCATGGGACCACAGGTCCTGCCAGGAGCCTGCTCTCATGTGAGCTTCCCATGGGGTCACAGCCTCCTTTGGGCATCCACCTGCTGTGACATGGGGTCCTCCAGAGGCTGCAGGTGGATCTCTGCTCCCTGTGGACCTCCAAGGACTGCAGGGGCACAGCTGCCTCACCATGGTCTTCAGCACAGCCTGCAGTGATATCTCAGCTCTTGGAGCACCTTTTCGCCCTCCTTCTTCACTGCCCTTGGCGTCTGCAGAGCTGTTTCCCTCATTTGTTTTCACTCCTCTCTTCTCTGGCCACAATTACTCCTGCCCGTAACTGTTTTTT
Organism: Vireo altiloquus; assembly: GCA_013396875.1. Classification (NCBI taxonomy): domain Eukaryota; kingdom Metazoa; phylum Chordata; class Aves; order Passeriformes; family Vireonidae; genus Vireo; species Vireo altiloquus. The sequence goes on along the minus strand of VZRF01011155.1, from coordinate 983,372 downwards.
TCCTTCCTACATATGTTATCCCAAATAGTGCCTTTGCTGACTGGCTTGGCCTTGGCCAGCAGAGGTTCTGTCTTGGAGCCACTTGGCATTGCCAGACATCAGGGAAGCTTCTAGCAGTTTCTCAGAAAAGACACACCTATAGCCCTCCCATCATCACAACCTTTCCATGCAAATTCAATACAAGGAATTAAAGCAGTCTTGCAGCTATGGCTTTAGCCAAAATGGGTAAGATTTGAGGAACAATGGGAAATCAGTCTTAAATGGAAAAATACACTATACAGGCAGTGCTGCCTGAGTTCATGCCAGAAGCATCTTATGACTCCAAGTTACTGCTTTGTTCTTTAAGACAATTGTTTGCAAGAGGTGTCATGCTTTGGCAGAGTGAGAGAAGATTCACATCAAATAAATTTCTCCAAAAGAAACCTGCTTACTAGCTAGGAAACAAGACTAGGAAGAAACATCTAAAACATTATTAACTTCAAATGCTTCAAAAAGCAAAAGAAAGAGCTGGCCTGAAGTGAGACACTTCCTACGTTATAATCCCCCGAAAAAATGCAACTTCCACTGTAGTCATGCTCAAGTCAAAGTGCAAGAAGAGATGCAACAATTAAGGCTATCCATCAGTTAAGGTTTTGGAACCCATTATCCATATTCTATTTAGGTGTAGTCTGTATTTCAAATTTTGGGGGACACTGTCAGTGAGGAATGTGGAAGAACCTTCAATGAACCCTTTGCTAGAAACATCTTTCTGCCAACTCTATTATACTCCCCTGAAACATTTTTTTGCTGATATAGCTCATTCTACTCAGAGAAAGAGTTTAGTTTTGCCAGTAAAGTACCTGCACACAACATGCATCTGTTAGAGAAAGTTACTGCTGAGCCCTTGCACAGGCTACTGTCAGCAAAGACCTTTAAGAGCAGACAAGAACTGGCTCACCAAACAACCTTCCTGCAGAACCATTTCTGAGCTCTCTCTGCAGTGCCTTTCTCTTTCCTTCCCTGTGTTTCAAAACATTAATCTAGATTCATAATTCAGATCCTCAAAAGAAGCAAAAAAGATTACATCAGTGCCTGAGTCAGTTTAAGTTTTGCACGCAAAACTGTGAACAAACATTTTTCATGAATGAAGTATCTAGAAAGAGCCAAAAGGTTTGGGTATGTGTTCATTGCTGACAGATACTTAATAAATTTCAGAAACCTTCCGTGGCTGATGCAATGTGAGAAATCCTCGGAGGACTTAGCATACAGCACCGTCTTCACATGAAGATAGCCAAAAGTATTCTGCAAAAGAACACTGTCCTCTTCTTGGGGTGCCAGATGGGTGAATCTTAAAACTGACAAACATGAGGTTGCAGAGCAATCAAAAAATTCTAATTATAAACCTACTTCACATCATCCAAGCTGCATGCAAAGTAATTCAAAATAAGGAGAAACAGAAAAACAAATGGGTAGACAAAAGCAGAAAGTTCAGGGCTGCTCCTCTTCTTGAGACCATACACAGACAAAACCTGCCTCCCAGAAGAACAAGGCCCCTTTGTAGCATGCTGATTTTCAGACAGTACATCTTGCTTCACAGCTTCCGTGCTACCGTGATGACTGCTCCCTTTCCATCCAACCCATCCTCGCTGCTCTATACATGAGTCAGACTGGAGACCTATTCAGCCCCTAAATATGTGCTTAAGTCTTTCCATACTCAGGAAAGAAACTCAGATGAAATTCTGAGTAATGAAAAGTATGTGCTTAAGTGTTTACCTGAATAAAGCCACTCTGCTGAATTTGTACTAAAATGTCAAGCACATGTCAGGCAAACTCAGAATCTTCTGCAGCACTCCTGTTTGCAGAGCCTCGGCCATGAAAAGCACTATGTCCCAAAGGCGGAAAAAGTTTTTCCTGGAGAGCAGCCCAGAACGAAAGGAGCCATCAGATCAAAGATAAGTCTTACCTCCCCTGCTACACCCCTCACTTCCCCAAACAGCAGATTAAGGCAGAGGAGGACTACAAAAAAAGGAAAAAATAGATTCTTTTTCCAGGAGAAAAATGAGACATTCCCCCACCTCCCTTGGTTTCTCCAAGCAATGCAGCTAGGAGCAGGCTGTTGCTTGCCTGGAAGCTCATAGACCACAAGATGTGAGGTCATGGAGTGCCAGTGTAGTTATTTATTGGCATCTTCCACCTCCAAGCCACTTCACAGCTTGGCAATATGCAGGAGGGTGTTCAAACTGACCACAGCAGGCTGACCTTTCTGCTTCCACAGACAGAATGGTCTCCAGCCTCCGTGATTCAAGAAGCCATGGATACTTTTGTTTGTTGGCCATTATTCATTAGATTTGGGAGACCGAGCTGTTTAAGCTCAAACTTCGTGGAGTGAAGAAAAAGATGTTGCACATTTTACATTATCTCTTGCAAATATGAAAGCTTGCTGCAATTTTCAAACACAATATTTATGAATTGGTCTTTCAGCCAAATCCACTTTTGCATAAGGATACACAGCTGCTGGTACCCAAAAGTATGATAGTTCCCAAATATATCTTTGCCATTTTTAAAATCATTCTAGAGGCTTGAAAATAATATTTTCTTTCATTGTAAGTGAAATCTCTGGTTCTGATGTTTCAAAGACAGTCTGAAATTAGCTGGGTTTTGTGTGGGTTTGTTTGTTTGTTTGTGCACAAGAATAATTGATTAAATCAGCACAAGCGTAACTGATTATACACTCTAACAAAACTACTGAAGAATTCAGCAGCAAAACCAGCAGTATCGTGAAGAGCCATACCCAATTTTTATGCTTACATCTTCTATATGGAATCCCCTCTTAATTATACAGTAGCAAATTTGAAATGTGTCATCACCTCCCACCACTGGATATCATAGATTTTGAATGAATGTAACCTGCATTTTTCAACACTGTTAAAGAAATTTTTTTAAGATGTCTCCTTAAATTTATTTTTTAAATTAAAGGGGGAAATTTGCATAGAGGAATATTTAAACACTCACAACTTACAAAGAATGTCAGCCCTCTTTCATTAACCAGAGCAATGACCCTCTAATAGTTTCACACTGAGAAAAAATATGGCAAGAAAAAATACGCAGAGAAATATGCCAAGTCTAATGCCAATTAGGACTTTGAAAATATATATATTATAGACTGGTCAAATGAAATGTGAAATTCAAAGTTAAAAATTGAACTTATATTCTTCAGTCCTCTGAAAAATAATCTATTTTTAATGGAAATAGAAAAGCTATCTTTATCAAATTTCTCATTCAGTTGACAACAATAAATCTATTGTTCAGATGTGGTTGAAATGGGTCTTTGGAAGAGAAGGGTTTTAAGAAAATCAAACAGAAATTGCATCAAAGAAGAAATGCTTCTTTAACTGTCATTACTCTCTATATATAGCCTGCAGTTTTTGATTCATTTTAGGTTTGCCAGAGTAACAAGCAATTGGACACAGTGAAAAATTATTTTTCATCATTCCAATAAGAGAAAATGTGTTTGCTTGTTTAAGGGAGAATACGTGAGTTTAGTGTTATGTCTTTTACTTCAAGAAGTATATCTGCAGGGATCCAGATGCTGAGAAACAGTAAACATAACTTTAGTTTGAAATGCCTCACAATACGTTAAGAAACCATACACCTACTATTTATTTCACAAGCAAGAATTAGGTCTTCTGAAAAAGAACAAAAATTACAGTCAGACTTGCAAGAAAGTAACAATACTTGGCACTCTCAAAATGCCTCCCATCTGAAAAATGCAAACAATTAAGAGGTAGTGGGGTGGGGGGTGGGAACTGAGCTGTTGTGCAGGACACCCATGGAGCCAGGACATCCAGGGAGAGTTCCAAAGCCATCACGTGTTGCACAGATGGAAGCAAAGTGACAAGGTACTGCCTGATGGATCCTAACTACAGAGGTGGATCAATGCCCAAGAAACCCTTACTGTAGCTCCTCTTCCTGTCAATGGTATATTTAGCATCCCAGGGCCCCCTGCTTCATGCACCCCTCTGACACCTGACCGTGACTGGCACCCAGAATTGATCACACCCTACAATACTCTGTAAAGCTGCCCTAGTTTACAGATCAGAGAAGTAATGCACAGAAAGCATTATGTATGTGATCTAAGCTCATAACATTGCACAGTAGAAGAATTATGAATAAAACCTATTTCTCTGGAGATTTCCTGTTTTGTCACCCTCGACAAAACCCCTTTTACACAGACTTCAAAATCCGTGAGTATTTTTTTCTGACTGCAATACAATGCCAAATATTTATTTTATCAGTCCAAAACTCAATTTACTGCTGAAACCCTGCATCAATACTTCAGAGGAAATTCTAAGATTCTACCCAGAAGAAGAAGAAGGATTACTGAGATGAATATTGTGCAAATAAATCTCTGCCTGGATCACCAATCTTACAAACTGCTGCTTTGCCCTAAGGCAAGTACCTTAAAATAAGCACCTGTACATAGAAGGGGTATAAACAAGCTAAATGAAATTCCTGGAAACATGCATGATGTGTATCAACTTTTTACAGTTCTGCAGTCAGAGAATAACAGACTGAAAGAGAGTGTGAGACAGCGAGAGAAGAAAGAAGGAATGGGCAAGGTGGGAAGTAGAAGGTCCTAAGACCTGACAGAAGTAAAAAGAAAAAAGATCCTACTAATGGAAGCTAAAGATTCAAAACCAGAAATATAAAAGAAGGGGAGGGAAGAGTTGGAATACAAGGTGAGATAAAAATTTAAAACTAAATTACAGAAGAAAAAATCAAACCCAGAAAGTGAGAAAGTTTAGACCTTCCAGAAACTTGAGTCGGTAATTCTCTGTCAGCCAAACTCTCCTTGATTTCAGTGGGAGTTTTGCTTTAATGAGGACAGAAGGATAGGCATCAAATGCAGCTTCATTTCTTATACTTGAATAACAGCAAGATATTCTGTTGTTGAAAAAGATGATGCATTTTTGAAGAAATATGGATGTTAGAGGCCAGGCAGTATAAATGTAATTGCTACAACAAGCTGAGTTACATCAGTGTGCATCAGCTGACAATAAGGTCCTTTGTGCTGTAAAGAAAGAAAAAAGATGAAAAAAATGACTAGTGCCACTCTACAAACAATCAAATTAAAGGCCCAGAATTATTCCAACAAAGTTTCTATTGACTTCAGTGACAGCCCAGAAACAAGGAAGATTCTTCAGTCTTTATAAAAAAAAAATTAAATACAGGAGTGACTACGAGTGACCTATTTATTTTTCATCTGTTCTGCTCTTCCTGAAATTGTTGGAAATGCATCTAGCTGCTTTACAGAAATATTGTTTGATTAGGATGTTTATGTGAAACTATCTTTCCCAAATATTGTATTATTATATGGAAAAGAAAGCATAAAAAAAGTAGATTGGAGAATAAAATATTCTTCTCATCTTGGTAACCAAACATAAAGCAAATTATAACAACTTGTTGTTTATCTGATGAACAGGATGAAGATTTTGCTTAAGTAAATAGTGGTCTTAATGGTCCATGTAGAAATCACATAGCTGTCTTCCCCTTTATAAATTATAAATTAAAGGAACCTTCACTGGAAGCGTAACTGGAATGTGGGTATGTCTAATGCAAAGCCTCCAATTTAAAACCTTCTCCTGTTCTATATGTCAAAACCAGGAACAGACAAAATACCGCAAGTAAAATCCATAGAATTACCAATAAAAACACCAAAACAGATATTTTGTATGAGAATTAGAAATAATACAGAAATATCCCATCTCTAGTTGATCATGCTGCACATAGTATTTATTATTGACTAGATTTTGCAAGCATACCATTCTTTTGTATAATATGGGAAACATGTCAATTCTCCCATGAAATATTAATGAGAGGTGTCCCACCCAAACCAATAAGCCTAGGACATGCTCAAAGTCAGATTTATTCAGCCTCTGACTCAATCAGATAACCAGTAATGCTCAGGTTTTGCACAGTTACATCCACCTGTTGATTGAGAGATTACAGGTGGAAGCTGCCTTATTAAAATTGTTCTTCAGCTTAAAAATTTGACACACCTAACAGAGGGAATCAGGAGAAAAACAGTCTGGTCTGCTCATCAATGATAAAAGGATAATAAATAGTCAAACTCAATTATTATTGTTTGCAGGGCTAACATTCTGCTTAAAGAAATTCATTGCCATCTGCAAGCCTGCTAAAATTGATTACGATTTTCTCGTGCTAGTTTTCTTCCCAATGGTTGAATAGTATTGTCTGTTTTTAAAGGAAAAAACCCAAAGCTGCTTGAATAATAAATTGTTTATCCCTTGACAGAACAAACCATACTGATGAACTTTAAGAATGGTTACCAAATTAGAAATGAGAGTGAAAAACAAGTATTTTCCTGTTCAAGGCTTTGTTTTTAATGTCTTTTTTATTTTTAACTAGATTGAGTGCTGATTACAGAAAATTCAAGGCTACCCAGACATCAGGCTGTTCAATTGACTAGAAAGTTTGATGACTTCTCTAAAAAGTGAGGTCTGTGCATGAAATTAAATCAGTATCACTGGTCCCAGATTACTTGGGGGGAAAGAGAGGAAAAGGTTAATATTGCTTATTAAATAATGTTAAATGAGATCAAACAAGACGCGCAGGATTCAGGAGGGCTCTTGGAGCTCCGGTTGTTTCCCCAGGCTGCTTATGCAACATTGTTTGTGCAGGCAGTGCAAGGGCCTGCCATTTTATTACATAAGGTAGCCCAAAAATATACAGCTAGGCAGTTGTGAGCTCCATTAAGCGCTGCATTGGAGTTTCTGTATCAGTTAGCATCTGGAAATTTTAAGAAATGATCAGAAGGACTTAGGACATTGCTGAGTTTGGGATTGGTGCTTGTTGTTTTAACAGCCATAGACCTCATCCAAAAGCCAGCAAAACACCATCAGCGTGAGCTGTGTTTGAATACATTGTGCTTTGACCATTGCTTAAGCGAACAGAAATACAGTCTTTGGTTTAGCACAGCCGTGGTAAATGCAATCCATGGCTTTAAAATCTGCCTTTCAGATGATTAAGCAAATTGTCTGGTTTAGTAAACAGCAGTCGACACAACATTTTTGTTTTAACCAATGCTTAAATGCAGTGGAGAGCTGAAGAAATTTAATTCCCAGCCCACTTATTTTCAGTTCAGAATGTCAAAGCCTGGTCTTGTAGAGAAAGATGAAATCTCTAACTACAGCAACACATCATCAGGGAAGATGACCACCTTGGCCCAAATCCTCTCCCTGACACCGAGCAGCAGGGAAGGCTGGGGAAGGCTGTGTCAGCGGGGCAGGCGTGTAGCAATATTACAGTCTCCCAGCAGGGACTTCTTCAGCCAGGCATTGTATCTCGGTATTCAACGCCTTCTGGTGGGATTGCTTCCCTGAATGAACTGTTTTCTGAACCTACTTGAACCCAAGAAGATAATCCTCACCATGACTGCACAGCTTCACAACAGGACACCAGCCTACCCTGCTTTTTGGGGTACAGTTCTGGATCATGCCTTGGCTCTTCGGAGCACTTCAACGAGATCCTTCCAATGAGCCCGTTCCATGGCAGATGTGCTGTCATGGGGCCAGCCCTAAGCAGTCAGTAGCATCTTGGCCTTGGGAACTGAGGGGAGCCAGATGCTGGCTCACTTCTGTGAGCAGACACAGGGAGACCACCTGGCTCAGCAGTCCCTCTCAGCCACGGCCACGGCCTCAGACACAGGTGCTGAGGAGAGAGTACAAGAACAAGGCAAACCAATGGTGGTATTTCTTAAGGATACTCACCAAGCTTCCAAAATATGCAGCTCAAAACTTCCTAAGCCAGAGGCAGTGGTTTTAAATTTAATAGCCCTTGATGGATTTCTCTTCCATGAACTCATCCAGTCACCTCATTAGCTGATGTAACCTCTCAGCATCCACATCCTGTGGTGAGGAGCTCAGCAGTCTGACCACACCATGTGAAGAGCCATCTCCTTTTGTTTCCATTCCTGCAACTGCCTGCTTCACCCAGTGCCCTCTGCTGCTGTTGCTGTCATCAATCATTCCTGGTTTGCCTTCTCCATGCTTTGCTTAATTTTACAGATGTTTGTTGGATCACTTCATCAGCATTGTCAGTCCCCATACAGGAGTCACTCTGTTTCTCTGATCACCTTTGCTACATCCCTCTGAACCTTCTCCCTTGTCATTATACATCTCTGAGGTGGGGGAATCAACAGCACAGGATACTGAAAATATAGCACACCATAGCTGCTACAGTGAAATAATGAGGATTCTTTTTTATTATTTTCCATTCTTTAAAAAACTAATCTTATGTTCTATTTCCCTTTGGTTTTAACTCACATCTGCACATTGCATTGATTTTTTTTTTGAGTTGTCCATGGAAAATTTGTCTAAGACTCGGCATCTTCCGTGACCTGTAGCAATTAATTTCTATGATTATAAATATATTTCCTTATATTTATTTTCAACCTGACATGCACATTGCATTTATCTCACATGAAGATACTCAAAGAGAAATGGTGATGAAAATATCCCAGCAGATGACCAGCACTTCCCATATATTTTGAAATGAGAAGTTCCATACCTGAACTTCCAAATTTCAATTCTGATCTCAAACGTACATACGTCCTCTAGATTTTTTTCCCATATCATCATTTCACTTGGCTAGAAATCTTCTATTTTATGCAGATCCCTAAGAACAGTAGTAAAACAGCTGAAAAACACCTTCTGTCATAATCAGGCCAGCAGAAGCCCAGCTGTTTTACACAGACTTGTGCCCAAACAGGACAAGCTTAGATAACCACCCTGTTCCCACCATTTACATGGTCATTTTTGTAGTATCTTGGCGCTCAAGGCATGCTACCTGCCACACAGACACAGGAGAAAGAGATGACATTGCCTCCAAGTGCTTGAAGGTAAAGGAGAGGACAAGAAACAGCAGGCAGATAGAGTACTATAATACTGATAGTATGGCAATACTATTTCCTAGTGACAAAGGTCCAAGCTCACCACTGACCTAAGTTTTGTGAGAGCTTTATTTTTCTAAAGTCACAAGTGGATTTTCAAACTGGAGCAGGATTAAAACTAGCACTGGTGATGCATAGACTATTCCTCCCAAATGTGGCAGACAGCCTTCAATAAACACTGATTTCTGCCATGGTCCTTGGATAAAGGAATAGAATTGTCTTTACCAAAGTGTAATTAAAACCAACGTTTTTGTTGGACTGAGCTGTGCTTCATGGTTTGCCTTCAGGGAGAAGAGACACAGGAAGAGAAGCATAAAACCCAGTATTTATCCCTCTATCCCCAAAATGTACATTGAATTTACGTGGACGAGGCCAAGAAAGCCATTCCCCTAAATCCCTCAATCTAACCTGCCAACATCCCCAAGCCACCACGAAATAAATGCAAGGAGCAGAGAATGAACCACATCTGCAGCTTCTTGGCTCATTATTCAGAGCTTGAGCCTACATGACCCACATCCCTTGTCACCCCCTTGCTTTTCCTGCCCTGCAGCTCTTGTATTTCTGAATTCAGCTGGCAATAGACTGTTATATATAAATATATATATATATATATGTTCTGTGGCCCATAGCATGTCACAATGGCTTAAGTCCCTCCCAAAAACCTGCAATACCAAAAGCATAAATAAATCCACCACCATCTAAGCTTTCTGCTTAAATGCTATCACATGGTGTTTTCTTTTAAAACTTCAGTAGTCAGACTCATAAAATCAGTCTATCAGATGATATTGATTACCAAATGAATTAAATTGCCTAACATACAAATATTTGCATGGCCTCAGCCTACTTTTTCAAGAAGTTTTAAGATCAAGGATCGACAGACAGTTAAGCCAAATCTAGGAAAATTTTTTTCTACACATAATGATTCCACAACAAAATCTGCAACTCAAGTGCATCTGCCCAAAGAGCCGAGACACAAAACTATAAACACAAATGGAAGTTACTTAAGTTCATCTAAGACAGAAAGAAAAGCAATTAAATGCACATAAAATGTATATTTGACTGTTATTTTAATCTGTATGACATTTACCAGTCCAGGGGACAGGCAAAGAAGCAGAGGCAGGGGCTAAAATACACAGCAGGCAGTGTGGGGAGAAAAATGAGACGGATGAAAAAGTAGTAGTATCATGCCCTAGTTACTGAAAGACTGGAAACCACTGGTTTTGCACGCTCTCATCTCCTGTCTCTGTACACTACAAGTCTCAGCTTCCTTCTTCCCACCATTCCTTCTCTTGGTCTGGGTTTACCATCCCTTTCTACAGTTCCCAAGCTTGTTCCCAAGCTTTGTCATCTATGACCCCACAAATCCATTGTCTCAATTCTCTGCTCTTCAATTTCTCCATGTCTCCATCACCAGTACTCCTTCTCAGTTCTAGTCCCACAATTTCTTGTCACAATGCAAGCGAATTAAGCAGTTTCCTCTTCCACCCTTCCATGGTATGACCAGGCACACTATGCCACCGAAGACACAGTGGAGAAAGTCTTCAATTCTCCCTCCTTAAGTGCTCATTGTAGAAACTAAACCTTTCAAGAACTGCAGGTAAAGTCCACTAAGCCCACGAGCCACCAACTGAAGTGCTCTCATCCTTCCCAGGAAGAGGAGCAGTTGCTCAGCTCCTAACAATGCTGGGATGTTCAGCATGGCTTGTGCTGAGAGCATCTCTAGCAAGTGCAGTGGTCAAGCCCTGAACAATTCCTCTCCCAAGAGCACACATCCTGAGCATTGTGGCAAAATTATAACGGAGAGAAGTTCTGGAAGATTCTCAGAGGCTTAACATAAGGCACATCCCCATCACGAGACTGATCCCAAGCCAAATATCTTTTCCCTGCTCCAAAACATGATGCCAAGAGAATTCGAGTCTGAAAGAAAGTGCTTTTTAACATAGCCAAAAAATTCAGATTCCCAGAAAGATCAAGATCTCCTAATGTAGGATGTATACCTAAACCATCTTCACCAAACGTGCAGTCACAGAACAAGTTTTCTTCTTACCATGTTCTCAGAAATAACCGAACCATTTAACCTGAAACTTCCCAAAGACAGTCTGCCTTCAGCAGGCACTCAACCTGGAAAATATCAGCCTAGGCTTAAGCTTAGCAAATGCATAAGCACCAGACAGCAGAGCATTGTACTAGAAGCTCTAGGTAATTTTAACTGTAGTAGACAATATTGCTGCCTATGATAAAATAACAACTCTTTCTAGGGCTCTCAAATGCTTCAGGGTAGAAATTTGGGCAAAAAATCCTAATTCTGCAAAGTATAGTCTGTGGATTCAACCTGCAAACATGCAGGGAGGCACCTTTATTTGTGAGGGGAAAAAAAATTTAGGCAAGCCCACCATCTCCAGGTTTTGGTGCAGGGCACAGAAGTACTGCCAGCTTGGGGAATCACCCTGATGTCACATACCTGGTTTTAGAAAACATTCATTTTCACATCTTCAGTGAAATAATGTACTGTTTGGCAATCACATTCTCCAAATACTCCTGGTCATCTCTGCAGATGTGTTCTGTGTCCATATTCATCTACTGAAATGTATGCAGGATTGGGCCCTCCACCAGCTGACAGCTCTCAGAACCAGACGTGGATCAGTGGGTGAGCTGGTTATGTCTGGACACTATGAATTCTAATTATTTAGTACCACCAAACAAACTAAACCCACAGTTTAATGCATTAACATCTCACACTGGGGTAAATGAGATAATTTTCCACTTCAAGAGGCAACCACTTGTTGAACTGAATGCTCAGGTTGGTTGTGCCCATCTGAGAGATCCCTACAGCCCTTCTGGAGGTTTAGCGCCATGAAAAGATCCAAGTTCCTCTGCTGGCTGTAACGCTTATAGCCGCTAATTATTTCTGAGTCACTTGAGTGAAAGTAAGCTGCCATCCTGTAGACAGCTGAGGAGTACGGAGCAAAGTTTCTGGATGAGCGTGCTTGTTAATTGACAGATCAGGCTAGTGACCACAGAGGAGAACACCACGGCACGACTCGGTGCTGCCATTCAGCCACGGATTTAACGTTTACCCCGTTCCACACACGGAAGGAAACACGCGGGAGTCCTGCGCAGGGCTGCTGCAGCAGCAGGGCTCTCCCAGCACACAACACAACCTCTGCTCCCCACAGGAGCTTTCGCCCATTCAAAAAACCCTACTGGAACTTTTCCTTGACCGAACACCGCCCGGTGGCATCGCAGACGCTGTTCCAGTCTAGCCTGTATGAACCCCCAAAGTCAGGAAATGTCCAACCACACCAAAACGAGATGGGGAGGAGGGCTACTTAGTGGGGCAACTTATTTTTGCAAACGGACGGGCCCGCCCGGCCGGACCCCGCCAGCCCGGCCGGGACAGGCATGCCGCACACACCGTGCTCCCCACGGAAACTTTCCCGCGGCAGGGCCGCTGTCACCCCCGCGGAGCGTGGGGCGGCGCGGAGCTGACCCCGGCCGCCGCCGCGGGGGTCACGCGTGGCCGAGCATCCCGCGTGAGTGCCCCGGGCGGGCTCCCCCCGGGCGGGTGTCGCGGGTGGGCGCCCCACGGGACGGAGGCAGGGTCGGGGCCGCACGGCCGCGCGTTACCTGGGGTGCCGGTGCTGCGGGAGCGCGGCGGGGAAG
>VZRF01011155.1:914986-970276 GCA_013396875.1 Vireo altiloquus | reverse complement strand
CGCTCGCCTTCTCCGGCAGGGAGCGGGGGGAGCTGGGGAGGGGGGGGTGAGGGCCGGGGGGAGCCCAAACGCGAGGCTGTTGCTCGAAATGGGTCAGGGAGGGGGAAAGGGACCCCGGCACTATGCGCCCCCCTACCCGCGGTGGGCGCCGGGAGGGCCGGGCTGGGGCGGTGGGTAGCGAGAGGGCTGCGGAGGAGCTCTCCCGCCTCGGCTCCTGTGCACAAGTGCAGGGAATGTTCCACTGACCTACATATTTTTCCAAACATACGTGACCTTTTTTTTTCTCTCTCTCTCTCTCGTTCTGTGGGAGGAGACAGGCGAGGATCCAAGAAAAGGAGAAGCTGGAAAGAGAACGAAAGGGGAAGCAGGGGGAAAAAAAAAACCCTCAACCAAAGAGCCAGCCCCGCATCAAGGATGGTTTCACACCGCCGCCGCGAGCGAACCCTGGCGTGCCCACGTTTACATATGTCTGCAGCGACATCCCTGCTCGGCACCGGCGGCCGCCCCGGTGACGTGACCCCGGGAGCCCCCGCCGGGCAGCACTGCGCCCGGTGCCCGGCCCCGGCTCCCGGGGAGATCCGGCGGGACCCCTGCGCGGCTTGGCTCGGCGGGCTGTGCACGCCGGCCCCGCTCGGCCCCCGGCTCGGGGGTGATCCCGCGCCCTGTCCGTGCCCGCTGACTCGGCGGTGGTGGCGGCCGGAGCCGGGCCGGAGCGGGGCACGGCACCGCTCTGCTCCGGGGCAGGCTCCCGGCCTTGCCGGGCACAGGCAGGAGCTCCCGATCTGGTTATGCAACGGCGCACAGGCAATTGGAGCAAAACCTTGACAGAGAGCGCTTTTTTTTTTTTCCTTGTTTCAAAGTAGGTCATTCTTTTTATTCTCTGTTTTGCTTTTTTTTTTTTTTTAATTCTTTCTTTTTTCCTTTTTTGCCTTTTTTTTCCTAATACTCGTCCTGCAAAGTGGCCAGTTAGAGAGAAGGCGGTGTGCTCAAGCCGGCTCGGAGCTGGCGATCGAAGCCTTGCTCTTACCTCGACGGGCACTCCTGCCCGCTTCTGGCGGCGGCTCCAGCGGGGTCCCGGGTTTGCCCTTCTTCCCCAAGGAAGGCAGAAGTGGCCGGGGAGCGGGGGCACGGCTCGGGCAGAGCCCGTCGCTCCCCTCGCCGCTCCCGGCCCCGCTCCCCGCGCCTCCCGCCGGCGCAGCGCCGGGAGCCGCGTCCCCCGGGCCCCGCCGGCTATCGCCCCCTGCCCGCTCTCGCCCTCCCACCGCCGATGCTCCCGGGGCTTGTTGGCACTGCTGGCAGACAACTCATCCACCGGCAGAAGGGGTTTCTCCCCGAGATACAGTATTTGCTTTCTGGAGAGTTGTATATTTTTCTGTTCAGAGGAGGGATTTGTTGGGGAGACGAGCCCCCGTATCGAGGTGCAAGCTCTGTCCCTACCCAAAGGCCTGACTGCACAGCCATGCCTCTTCCAGCAGAGTTTGTGTGGAGGGTCAGGGGCTGTTTCCCCATCTCCCCTGATGCCTCCTTTTGCAAAGACGCGCTAATCCTCGCAAAATACCCACCAGCAGAGAACACTCTGCCCACTCCGGCTGTGCGTGTGTGGGCGCAGCGTGTGGATAGATGGTTGCTCCAGCTACCTGGCTCCTGCGAGGGGCTGAGCTGCTTCTCTCGCTAGCCCCACCACCCAGCTCACCCAGTTATCCCGCTGCAATGTCCGCCTCCCGCCATACACCTTATCAGCCAGTTATTTGATCCAATTCAATCCCCAGTGCAAATGTAAATAGCTACAAAGTATGGAAAAATGTTGCGCTCCTTTGCTGAGCGCTTTTACACCAAACTTTACACAACAGGCATGACTAATGTTGAAAGGGTAAAGTTGTTTACTTTTAACTAAGATTAAATACAAAACTTTAAAAAGCTCCTCCCTTCCTCTGGATGAAACCCAGCATTTTTTCCCGTTTGGAAATTGTCAAACAGTGGTTAAACAATCCTTTGGCAAACAAGTAGTGCCTGAGGGAATAAAGCATCAGATACATGGGGAGTGGAATAAAAGACATTTCTGTTCCTGAGGTACTTTTCTTGTGTTGCACAATGAAGTATAACATAAAATCTTCAAGCCTTGTAAGGTTAGAGAAAAGGAACTTCCCATGATTATATACACTACATGATTTGATATTCCAGTCCTTTTGAAAACCTACCAAAATCCTTTCCCCAAACAACTCTGTGCTTTCAGAAGCTGGGAAACCAAGCACCTTAAGGAAAATACCAGGCTGAGAAATTCAATCAGGGAAACACAGGGGCGCATGTACAAAATTACATCTCTACTGTGTCGTGTTTTAACATTTTCCCAGTAAATTTCTAAGGACTCCATTGCATAAGTGAACAAGTGAGACTAGTTGAGGTTTGTTTCTTAATTCATTCCCTAGGTTACCGGTGTAAACTTTAATTAGGGCAACAAAGAGCAGAGCGGCTGAGGGTGAGGCAGGCTTTTCCCAGCTCATACCTGAACCTCGTTGTGAAATACCAGCCATTCAAAACACACAGCCTTTCTCTCTGTCCAGTGACACATGGAAAATAACCAAATGCTGTCAATACCAAGTTTGGGTTGGAAATTAACCAAAGGCTTGTGCTAGATGCTACATGTAAGAACTTTAGGCAAAGAGCCCAGTGTTCAGTTTTAAAGAATAAAATCTTTTAATAATAATGAAATATTAGTAAGCAACTTTTCAGACACCAGGAGCCTGTGATGCAAAGACACAATCCCTTTTGTTTCAACTAGAATAGGCTGGCCAACCTTCACGGCCCAGAAACAAGGCAACAGGGTTTTCAATAGGCCATGAACCACAGGCTAGGTGTCTCCCAGGGTGGAGGACCAAGGGGAATGGCCTGAGAGGACAGCAACGCCCCAGGGACCCTGCTGCTCCATTGTGGCAAGACCACGGGAGGGATTTGGGGTTGGGTGTGAGTTCAACTCAGACACACTGCGTTTAACTCTGCTGGTTTGCTTTCTCTTGCTACCAGGAGTTAAGATTATGAGGTGCTGCTGCTGCAAGGTGTAACCCTTGGCACAGGGACTACCTGGACATCCCTTGGCTCCAGAACCAGAGCCTAGCCACCACAATCTGGAAGCAGAGGTCTTCCAAGTACCTAAAGGGGTTCTACAAGAAGCAGTAGAATCACTTTTTTCAAGAGCATGTAGTGCTAGGACAAGGTGTAATGGCTTTAAAATGAAAGAGAACAGGTTTAGATGAGATACTAGATGATTTTTTTTTTTTTACTGTGAGGGTGGTGAGGCACTAGAACATGTTTCCCAGAGACGTTGTGGATGCCCCATCCCTTGCAGTGTTCAAGGCCAGGTAGGATGAGGCTTTGAGCAACCTTGTCTAATGGAAGATGACCCTGCCCATAACAGAATGATCTTTCAGGTACTTTCAGACCCAAAAGGTTCTGTGGTGATTCTATGATTGTCTGTGCCATATAAAGGCTTTTAATTTTCAGCAGACACCAGTAGAGGTTGCAGGGAAATAGGATGCCATTTACAGCCCATAATTTAAATGTGAAGCCTACATTTGGATTAGTGTTCGTGTAGAAGTAAATTGGGTTCTCCCAAATACAGTAGTGCAAAAGTCAGGGGTGGCACAGTAGGGGAGAGGACCATGATGGAAAAAAAATAAAGGACTTTTAAAGATCTGACCAAATTCCACTGAATATGAAACTGTTCTCCTTAGTTTTCAAGAAAGTAAGGAGATGGACAAGGATTAATTTGATTAATTAAGGGGCAGGACAGACTTTGGGCCACTTGTTTTCCTACCTTCCACAATGAAAGCGAGAGCAACAGGAACAAATAAATGGCAAATAAATCTAATGTCTCATTTTAGTTGAAGGAGTCACACCATCTGTGTCTGCTGGGAGCTCCGCACTTCTTCCCAGACAGGCTGGCTGTGGGGAGGCTAGCATGGGAGCACAAGGACAGATGTGAGGAGCTCCTTCTTTGGGTAATATACTTCTGTAACCAATTTTGTTAGAAATTTCTGCAGGGAGAAATAGTCTTCTGGGGATCAGCATTATTTTTCATTCTGCAGCTTGCAGCTTCCTGAGGGAGGGAGAGGTAGTGCATACTTATCAGCCAGCAGCACAGTCTCCGAAAGAGGGAAAAGCAGAGATGCCACAGTGAAATGGACTTCAGACACATCCTACTGGAGATGCCCCAAGCAGATGCTGGAGTAGTGTCTTGGTTTGGAAAGACAGGTGAGGGTAATGAAGGCAGATTCCCCCTTGAAATGGAAAATATAAACCTCCTTCCCTCTCCATATTATTATAATTTGAAATTAAAGAGCTCTCGGGCAAAGATATGGGAGCAGGAATAACAGTTCTTTACTAGTTAACAATAAAATGTAGTAATACAAACAAAACACTGTCAGAGTCAGAATACGACCTGACACCCTGTTGGTCAGGGTGTTTGGCCACAGTCCGGTCAGGTGGTGGCTGCAGTCCTGGAGGGACAGATGGTGGCTCGGTTGAAGCAGCAGTCCAGTAGAAAAAGATGCAGTTTCCTCCTGCAAGTCCAGTGCTGGTAGAAAGGGCCTGGTTTTCCTCTGTGGGTTCAGTGGAAAAAAAGGCTACCTGTGTTGTTCCAAATGCTGGGCTTTATCCTGACAGGAATGCTCGGCTCCTCCCCCTGGGTGGAGCATCTCACAACGGGATGATAACATGTTATCAGTCAGGCAGCCAGGTTCAATGGCCCATTATCAGAAGATAATCTCTCTGGAGGAAGATGGCTGTGGAAGAGATAAAGGAAACTGCCCCCTCCCGGGTTTAACAGATGGTAATAGAATAGTTACACCCTACATTCTCACGACAAGTAGGATGTTTGATGGGTCTTCAGAATGTCTTCCTTTAGAAAACCAAACTCCTTGTTTTTCTGTGTGGTTATTACAAGAGAAGAGCCAATTTGCTGATTTGAACTTACTTCAGTCAGATCTGGTTTGAAAAAAAACTCCATTGCCAGGATTTTCATGGAAGGAGTTAACCAGGTGTACAAACTACCTGAGGGTTTAGATTATTCAAAAAAGGGGCTGTAAGTTTCTTTTAACAGGTAAACGCAGAGAGCGGGGAGGAAGAAGGTGTGGGTTGAAAAATTAGTTACTAAACATTGAATAGACTTGCTACCTGGAAGGGCTGAAATTGCTGCTGGGTGCCTGGAAAGCCCTAAAGCTTGCTGTCTGCCAATCTTGTAGCTGAGCATTTGCATCTTTTCTGGGAAGAACTTCCAGACATCATGAACTGTACGTGTGCACCCAATTGCCACTGAGCATACTGTATGTGTGTGTGTCAGCCTGGTGAGCCAAAGCTCAAGGCTGTGGAAATAATTCCTTCTCATGTGGGAAGGAGATGATCCGCTTACCCTCTGGCTGACAGTGGTCTTTGTGCCATACACCTCTTGGCCCATACAAGACCTTTGGTTCCCTCATAGCAGAATGGGAATACATCTCATGGGAATACATCCAGTTTCAGTGTGACTGTGCTGGTTAATAGGAATAAGAAAGTGTGGCATGTCTGTGCCTGGGAAAAAGGCACTCTGGTCTCAAATCAGGCTGGTGGAGCTCGTTCAGATTTGAGAGCTGTTCAAGAAAAGGAAGCTCAGGACTCAAACCCAGGAGTAAGGGATTTTTACTCTGGAAGTCCCAGTGAAATGGAAGATAATTAGGGGTTGTAGTGCCACAACTGAATTAAGAACAGCTGGGAGAAGTCTGAATGCAAACGCAGCATCTTTGTCTTTACCTTGACTGAGAACAAAAGACTATTGCTATTAATTATTGCATTTTACATCTTACATTACTATTGCACTGTGTTAGTACTTTTTTGGCAGGCATATATCCCTGTGGACCTGTAGAAATAGTTTAATTCCTGGCCAGTTTTACAGAGACCTTCTACCTCATCCAGAAGCTCTTGATGAGCGGAAGGAATGTATAGAGGACTGTTACCTCTCTCCTTACAAGAAATACCCTGATGCCCATTTCCAGTGATTTCAGCAGAAGCTGGATTAGCCCTGGATTTCATTGTTACAGTCAGGATTCCACAGTTTTCCAAATTATTTTGATAATTGCTCTCCCTCCTCTTTTTCCTGGGTACCATTTTTGCTCACATATTTGGAGTTATACTACTCACCACCACACACTCATCCTTCCTTCTCAGCTTGCTTTGATTCTGTGTGACACTACTCTTGCACCTCCCTTCAGCTCATGATGCTATTGTTAGTCATGACACATGCTACTAGAAACATGGAGAATTTAAATGCAAAAGTTTAGTTAATAACAACAGAAATATAAAGAAATATTCTAACTCAAAGGTATATGAATCTGTCCACACATATTCAGCTCTGTCATCTATGATTCTCAAAGCAGTAAACAACTATCATTATCAAGACAGTGTGGAAGTCTGAATTTATCTGGTGTTATCAGATTCATCTCTTCATTTTGTCTTTCAATCTTTTTTAAACTACTGAAGTCCACAGGCACTAGATGTCAATGAGGCCCTAGGAGTGTTCTGCCATGTGCTCATCCCTGTTCAAACAGATACTAAATTCCTGGTAACAATTTAAAAAAACCTCCTAAATTAAACCATACATTTAAAAACTATTTACTTTGCTGTTTAAAACTCTTCATTTGAGCATAGTCATACAGTTAAAAAAAAACCTCAGAAAACTTTTTTCCTTTAAACTAGATTATTTTCTTTCTGTATTGTCAATGAAAATGGGTGAGTTCATGGACTGCTCTTCCTTTTTTATGGCTGTCAGCTCCTCACACTCATATTGATGCAAATGTGGTTCTGATTTCATTTTGACTGCCCCAGGAGAGTGTCAAAATACAAAAAAATCCAATTTCAGTAACGCAAAATCAGGTGAGATGTTCCCTTGATTTTGCAAAGTCAGAGATGTGGCTGTTAGGACTTGAAAGGTGCATTTGGCCTCCATCTCTAGGGCAGGCAATGTCCAGATGCAGCTTCTAGCAGCAGCTGTGATATTCCCCTTCCACAGAGCATTGCAGGAGGGAAGGAAGCAGAAGAAGAGAAAGTGTTAAAAAGGTAAATATTGACTCAAAGAAAGAAGACATAAAGGAGAATGTGGGAGAAGTGTAAATGAGCCAGAGAGGATGGAGAAAAATTCTTCAGCAACTGTAATTAGGTTAGATTTCAGAAGTAATTGCAGTGTTCCGGCATCAGCAGATACTGTAGGCAATGTTTGCCCTCAGCTCTGTTTGCTGAGAAGGCGGTGAGTTGTTTCAGCCTGCAGGGCCTGATCCTCATGTGGTGGCACCGATTGCACACAGACACGAGCCCAGTGAGGCAGCCAGTGTCCTCCCTCTGCATGCCACTGGGAGCAGCGAGGTTTGCAGGGAATGGAAGTGGTGAGTGCAGAGAAAAAAACACAGTGGTATATGGGGATGCAAACACACAGTCTAAGTGAAGAATACGTATTTAATTGAGATGCTGGTGCAAAATTGTGTTAGCAATTTAATACTGAATAAAAGCGTTCAGATTATCACCAGTGTCTAGCTGATGCTGCCACCTCTGCAGAGGTCATGGTGCATCTGGGCTAGTGCCTATCTCCTCATCACAGGCTGGAGCAGTTAAGTGGGATGCAGAAACTGCATTGCCCTCTGGTTCCTTTCAGATACAATTCTCCTGTGTAAAACCAGATTATATAGGCTTTCTGCAGGGAGAATAGATTTCACCTTTAAGTCTTCTGCAGACATTTTACATTAGCAGTTCATGCACCATCAGAAAATCAATTACCATTGGTATTACATGCAGATGAACAGTGCAGAGTAACAGAGAATTCATTTTACACAATGCTTTTAATAAAATGCTAAATAGAGCAAAATATTTTCCAAAGGTCTATTTATAGGATCTGTGTAGGAAGTATGTCTCCAAGGGAAAGTTTGCACCTTTGTGATTTGGATGAGGAGTGAGTCTCAGCATTCTTAATGCTAACATTGGTCAAGAACATATTTCTGCCGGGCTGGACTGTAGATGAGAGCAGTCCATCATCTATAGTGCAATGGCTGTCACTTCACATGGAGAAACACTTTTTCTTTTAAAAATAAGAGTTTCACACACTGTGTTGTTGTAGAGCCAGTTGTTGCAAGACCCTAAAATAACTGAATTACTGCTTCATTCTTGACACTCTTATCACCTTCTCCTGTTCTCGATGCCAACACAGCTTGTCGATTAGTTTTGCTGCATGTATTTCAGTAAATCATTTACTTCAGCACCTCTTTACAAACAGGCATATCTGCAATAGCAGTCCTACTCCTGCCTGAGTTTGGGTATGTATCTGGGGCAAAAAAAGGGACTCAGGTGTTTTATCAGGAAGCAATTATGAAAATAATCACAGAAATGCAGGGCCAGAAGAAAGTATTCTGCCTCTAACTGTGGCCAGAAAGAGAAGTCTAAGGAAGTGAGTAAGAATAGCACAAGCATGCATTTCCCTGGAGTGCTTTCTTAGCCGTCAATAGTTTATGCTCAGGAGTTTCCCATATGCCCATGTAACCATCATAGGCAACATCTTCCTGCAGGGAACCCCACAGCTTAACTATGCACTTTATGAAGAGCCATCTGGTTTTGCTCAGTTTGAACCTGCTAACATTATTTGGTACCTTTTTGTTCTCAGGTTGGAAGAGAAGGAGAACAATCAGTCTCTCTTCACCCTCTTTATGCTATTTGTGGTTTTATAGACATATGCAATATTCCCTCTCAGTCATCACTCTTCCAGTATGGAAATTGTTCCATGTTTTTGATCATCCTTGTGATTCTTCTCTGAATGTTTTCCACTATATTTCCTTTAAGATGAGGACCACAACTGCATGTAGTGTTCAACAGGCAATCCAAGTGCACACACACTAAATCTGTACAGGTGCATGATGATGTTCCTACTCTTCCATCCCTAATATTTGCTAGCACAGGGCTATGGCTCTTGTTTCTTTAAGGCCTTCTAAGATGCATAGTACAGGTCAGTTACATGAGCTCAAGAATAATTCTTTACACTTACCTTTTATTTTTTAAATAGCTTGGCTAAATCAAAAATAATAGAAATTTGTTTTAATTTAACTACATATTTCACTCTATTGAAAGAAAAGAATGGCTAGAATATTGGTAAAGAGAAAATGTATTCTTATTCATTGTAACTTCCAAGATTTCTGAAGGGGCTATATTTAAGTATGTACGCACAAACCAGCCATGCTGGGAGGGGAAGGGGGATCAATCACAGAAAGCTTGAACAGCAAAAGGAAATGTTTCGAAATGCTCTAAACTTGTGAAAATAAAGTATGACAGGATAGAATAGAATAATAAAAAGAAATCCTTTGACAATTTCCTTGCAATAGAATGTACTCCCTTCTTTTAAATGTTTTTGTTAGAGCTAAAGCTGATGAAATCATGAGAACAACTAAAATAGATGAATCCTTCTGCCAGTTGCTATTGCAATCTATTACTTGCAGGAAGGAAGCCTGTTTGTTTAAAAATATCCTCCCTGCCCTTAAAGATGCAGTGAGGTGTTTGCATTACTTGAAATTGCTTGTAAATATCATAATTACCCAGTTCCTTTTTCATTTTGCAATCCTTGCTAGGTGTATTATTATAAGTCTCACAAATTTAATCTGATCTGTGCTGCTACTTCTGACTGATCTGGCACTATAGAAAACCAGCAGCGATGACCTAAGTTTCGGTCCAACATTTTCTACTTCCAGGGTAACCAATACCTATTTCCCACAAGCAAACCACAAAACCCCCCAAATTCCTCAGCTGATGTCCACCCTCAGGTTTTCCGCCATTTCCTCTGGCAGCACTGGCCTGTACTCGCTGCCACCACACTGGGATTAGTTTGACAACCTCAAGCCAAGTGACGTGGGGTACCAATATTGAACTCGTGCCTTAAAATGACTTTCCAAAGTTGTGCCTAAGTATCTCCAGCTGCTTTATGAGCTTGAGCGAAATGGTCTGAAAGCTTCATTTCAATTAAAATAAGCTCTGCTCCAGGTCTTCTTGCAATAATCAGCAGTGGCATTCAGCTTTCAAAAGCTGATGTTAATGCTTTATTGGCATGAGTGTTCTGGCTTGTTCACTAGTTCTGAGAAGCACAAACAGCTCTGGTCTGCATCACAAAAAGAGAACTTCATATTTTTAAAACCTTTGATCTGAAAATTTACTAACCTTACTACTTCAACTTGGCTTATATACTTGGAACTCTTCCATGGAGATACAGACATTTCTTTGGGGCATGATGAGCTTTTGACTTCTGCCTTTCTTTGATTATTTTTTTAGATAGAGAGCAAAGATCTTTTCTGTGAGCATGCCTGCCCCAGGCAGCCACTATTCACAATGGAAGCTGAGTAACATTTTGCTATTCAAACAGAAATCTGTGTTGTACCATTGCAACAATACGAGACCGACATGGCAAGATGGCATGGAGCCATTCATTCCTGCCTGGTAAAGAAGGAGGCTTTTGGAAATGCGGGTAGGGAGAGGTGTATTGGCAGTATATTAGCAAGGCATGAAGCAAGGGTGAAGAGGCCATTGAAGAACATGTGGGGAGTTGAGAAAAGGAGAGAGCAAGAAGATGGGATGAGATGCACAGAAGTCTGGTGGGAGGTATGGACTAAGACTAGCAGGGATTTGGTTTGACCTAGTGATGTAAGCACTTTGCTGAGTCCCTGGATACTTCAGCGTAAGTCTGAAGTTCATTGAGCTGCTTTATTGCTGCTGGAAAGTCACTTCACCTCCCCACCTCTCAGATTTCCCCCCCCAATCTCTTCCCGCTCATCAGATCAGCATCAACAAAGAATTGTCAAGAGAGGGGGAAAAGAAAGATAAATTGTTCTGCAACTGAATGATGAGATCATGGGAGCTGAGTCAAAAGATGACATGATTCTGTGTGGTTTAGGGGAAAGAGATGAGACAACTTTGGCTCCCTTCAAAAGATCTGACATTGTTATGTTCTAAGCTCTAAATGCAGAGACATGATCCTGGGGATGAGGTACAGAACGTGCAGCACGCAGCCAGCATGACAAAATCATTGCCAGGTAGGGATAAATGTAGCACAGCCAAATTACATAAACCCCTCTCTCTTGGTCTTTAGCTGCTAAAGAAGGATAGAGCATTGAGAAACCCCTCCTTTCTGATGGGGCAGAGCACAATCAGCTAAATTGATCCTTTAAAATACTCAGAGAGAAACACATGCTTGTACTGCTTTGTGTTTATTTTTTGTTTTAATAATCAAAATCAGCTATGTCCTTGTGGATGTACTCAAGTTTGTTTTCAATTCTCATGTATGTGATGATATGCCTTATCTTGCTCTGGTGGATTGGTTTGTTTACACAAGCTTGGCACAGCAAGGAAGCACTGCAGTCTGAGCCTCAAATCCTGATCACATTCTCCATTGAAATGGTACCACACACCAACACTCTAGTCCTTGGTGCTGCACCCATGCCCCCTCAGAGCCAGATGTCAATGCCAGAACTCAAGATTTAATAAGTGTTAGAGACTTTCAGACAATGACTCCAATACATCTGGAAATTGCAAGCTGTTTATGTAAACATAGCCATAGTGCATCTCTTTTCAGAGAGGCAGTGTCCAGTAGTTAAAAAATCTTCTAAAGTCAGAAAAAAAGCTTATGCATGACCTCAGGAACTCACTTGGTTGTCAACCAAGTCAGCTTGGTTGGCTAGTCAGGCTAGTCAGGCTTCCTGATGCCAAAGAACCATCCCTCTCTGTACCAAGAAGGGAGCTCCCAGCTGACGTCATGAAGGAATTCAGAGAACTGTATACATCTGAAAGCACTGACCTCTCCTGGAGCAATTGTTCCTTCCACAGAAAGAAGAGCTATGGACCGGTGTAGGTGAAATCTGGGACTCCTAAGCATACCAAATCCATCCAGCATAAACTAATTATTTATAACACTATAGACTTTAGCCTAAATTATGATTGAATTCAGCTCCCCATTCAAAGAATCCAAATTGTGTCTACCTAAGCTTCTGCAGTAGCCACTGGAGACCTAAAGCCTACTCCTAATGGAGCCTGGGTAGTTCAGCTAAGCAAGTGATGGAGTTTACCTTTTAACATTATAAATTTTCTCTCTACCTCCATTCCCTGTTGACTAAACTTCCATTGACTGTAGTGGAAGCTTAGACATGTAGTTCACATAGAGATATCTGTATTGCATGCAACTAAATTTAGGCATCTCTATCAGCAGCTAAATCTCCCTCTATAAAGCTTATTAGGTCAGACTCATCTGGGCAGGTGAGTGGCCTTCTGTTCTGCATGCATTACCTCAGTGCAGAACTTCTCATATTGTCAAGACTGAACATTGAAGTGACAGGTCTGAAAACAGAATAAATTGCTTCAGAATATACTTTATATAGATGAAATGCATTTGAACTTTTAGATTCCTGAGAACTAAAACTGTCTGAAAGAACACCTGAATGCACCATCCAAAGTATATGATCCTGAAATTGCAGTCATTAAAATAACGGGGCTGATTGCCACCAACACTCACCAGAGAGGCTGAACTAGACCAAAGTTAAGGTCCATTCAACCTCACACAGTTTTGCAGACAGTCAGGAGACAGTCCAAAAAAGAGTGATCCTTCCCTGTCTGCGCCATTACAACTTAAGTAATGATCAACCACTTGGGTACTTTGAATGCTGAAGAATGCATTGAGACAACTTTGTGTAGAGCCCCTGTGGCTCTCTCCTCCATTAATAATTCTTTTGGAATCTGTTCCTGTCCTGGAACCCCTCAACATGCACTTCTTCAGTATAAGAAATTCAGAACCTACTGCTGTGGCTCTAAACTCCACAATTTAAATGTGTTCTGTGCAAAATCCTTTACATTCCCTCGATTTCCTTCTGATGTGTTTCTCAGAGATGCTGCCTTGTTTCAGCATCAGGTGAAATAGGGAACTGCCTTTCCCCACTCACCTTCTCCATCACTTCTCAGATTTTATAGATGTCTGTTATACTTTGTGTTTGCCAGAACAAATGTTGTTTGTAACCGCTGCAAATGTTTGAAAAGATACCAGTTTGTATGATAATCAACTCTAGCAACCTAAGCAAGAGCTCAGTGTAGAAAGACACTTCTAGTGAATATAAAATATCTAGGAAAAAAAATAATCACCTTCAGAGATTTAATACTGGATTTTGTCCCAATAATGTCCTTTGTTCTGGTCAGCGATTTTTAGTACATGAGTTGTTTGTTCCTGTGAAACAAGGCATAGGTTGACTGAAGTCTCTTTCTCCACTTGTTTTAGTTCTCACATGAGATCCAAGGTAGGAAATCCTTATCTGTTCACAAAACTCCCTCAAAGATGAATGCACTACTGTTGGTATCTTTAGCTTACATTTCTAGGGAATGAAGAAATGAGAAATACTTGTAAATACATATTGCAAGCCACTAGTTTAGATAAAGCTTGTATGTAATTCACATTAACTTAAAACCTTAACAAGCTTCAGTCACCACAGGATATTATGTTTAATAGCAGGTTTTAATACAGCCATAATAAAATGCAGAACCCTAATCATCATTAACTTGCCGTTCTAGACAGAAGGTGTACATGTCTTGGTTCATATGCTGAAGAAGGTCTACTTATGTTAGGTCGTTTTGGTAGATAAATGTGCTATTCAGTGATAAGGAGAAGATACTATTTCCATTGTTTTATTATGCACACATCACTTAATGCAAACCGGGAAAACTAAGTAGACAAATTTCAGTTGAATTTTACTATAAATACTTTCAATGCATTTAATAGATCTACTGAGCAGTACTTAGAAGAGATAATTTCAGCAGTTAACAGGAATATGGACTGAAAAATTGAGTGCATATTACTGAGAGGAAGATTGGAAACTGGTAGATGAGCATGAGAAATTAGTACCAATAAATGCAGCATAAATTACAGACAACTCAATCTCCTGTGGAACACACATTTTTCATCATCTCTGAAAAGAAACTCTAGATCTCAAATTCTATGTGCTGGCATAAAAGCCCTGTTTATTCTACATGGGTCCTGTCTCTGTGTGTATGTCCAATCTGTCACTGAATCAAAGCTTTTCACTGAACCTGTTCTTTTGAGACATGGTATATTATATGATAAATTTTGAGTGGGGTGGGAAAGGGACCATTTAAATGACATTAGCTTGCTCAAGCACCTGCCTTTCTTACAGTTTTTCAAAGCATGCCCAGGTCTGGAAAAAGCTCCTGGTTCAATGTCGCACATACACAGATAAATTAAAATACTTAATTGTGCAGAACATTTCTCAGTGCTGATCTCCTGGGGAAAAAGGAACTTTATGAATGATATCTCCTTTCCACTGTGAGGAGTAAAATTACACTGTTTAAAGAATATATGTGTTAAGCACCTAAGGCTGTTTAGAAAAGTCTGAGATCCCATAATAGACTATTATGGTATTGTGAAAAAGAGTTTTGTGAAGCAAGGTATTTAGTTTGGAAGCTAAAAGGAAGAAATTGTGAAATAAAATGGGACAAAATGATTTTTTATTTGCTGATAAGTAATTTGCTAATTAAGAAGAAAAAAGTGGTTTTGTTGAGCTATGCTGATGAAAAAAACCCTGGGAATAAGAGTCTAGCTGTATTTTGGAGGGGAAAATGAAAGCACATTTGCAAGTGTACTGTGTACATCTCAAAATCATGTTGATGAGTGTCAGCCCATGGATACTCCAACCCAAGTGAAGTGTGCTGCCAAGTGCCAGAGGCTACCAAGTGTGATACTGAGAGCAAACCCATGGTCTGCAAGCACAGGAATATGGATTTTCTGATGAGATTAGGATGCAAGTACTTTGGGCTCAAGCAGGTGATCTAAGCATGCACCTGTACACCACTTTACAGGCAAAGGGGCTCTGCCTGCTCTAGAGGAGCCTTGACTGGAGCCAACAGGCAGCTCTAGCTGGAAAGGCAGGGAGTGACTCTTGCAGAACCCCGAGCGAAGGCGTGGGTGCCTCCCTCCTGTCCCCAGCGGTGGGGGTCTGGCGTGGCTGGTATCAGAGGACAGAGAAGTAAGTACTTTACCCAGACCTGGCTTGTCATGGGTCTGTTTCCCTCCTGGGAAACAGCCTAGTGCACAGGTACCTGCCCAGGAAATAACCTGCTTTTGAGCCACAACAAGACAAGGATAGAAAACAGTAAATGCAAGGGAGGTTTCAGAATCATGCTGGTCTTTGGTTTTGTTCTGTCTTTAGTTCATAGACCTGCCAGCCTGCAGTCCTGATCATGCTTATTGCATATTGCAGATCTGATTCTTTCCTGGGTCCATCCTTGAACAGAACAGTACTGATGGCAGCATCATTGACATTTCCAGCGACAGCCATGCATATGCCTGCCATAAAGCCTTGGGACAATCCAAATGTGGCCATTTGAAAATGTTGGGGATTTTTTACTGGAGAAAGAGAGGAAAAGGTTTTCACTGGTTTGTTTTGAATGCCCAAGTGACACTACTGGGAACAAGGTGGTGCCTCAAGAAAAAAGAAATCAGAAAATCCACATTTATAATCCCACTTCAAGCCTACTTTAAACACTGTCCAGGGCAATGTCTCTATCAATAGGGATCAAGCAAGATAACTGTATAAACACACCTGTGCTTTCTTTTCATTCTCACTTTTAATGTCTTAATTAAATTTCTTTTAAATTATTTTAATTTCTTTTAATTCTCACTTTCACCTGCAGGTCAGGAAAAGTGAAAAAATACTAATTAAAAAAAAAACCCTGCTTGTGTAAAGATTGTCTGTAAATATTTTATCTGTTTATTTTCTTTTACTTGTGGAACATGACTAGAGGAAGAAGGGCAGTAGAAGAAGGAGGGAGAGAGTGGGGGAATGTACCTGCAGTTTTCAAAAAAAGTATCAAGAATTGTTCCATAAGGCAGTTTTAAGATGTAAGTGCCTTGGCAAATCTGTAATGTGATTTTCCAAGGAGTGTGCAAAATGTCATCCAAGTTTAAATCTGTAATATTGCTTTAATCTCCAGAAATTAAACAATAATATTTGTCTTTACTGTGTTTGATCCAATCCTGCACTCCTTTGCAGAATAAGTTCCTACTGATTTTAGTGATCTGGGCCCAGTAATGCACATTTGACTTATCAGTTTATTTACAGCTTGGATCTGTCATTGCCATTAGGTATCTAGGATACACATTTCGCGCACAGGCAGCACATAGAGAACATGTACTTGTAGATATACTTTCATTGAATATGATAATGTAACGATCGTTATCCTACCTAAAGAAATGCATTTGAATTGCATACATCTCAAGCTACCCTCCAAACACCAGATAAATACCTTCCAAAAATAGCATCACTCATTTTTCACAGCAGGTGTCATTCATCAGGTATGAGGCTGCATCTAAACGTGTTAGTAATAACAATTCAGTTTGGTATGTGACTCCAGCTCATTACCAGCAGCCCCAGGCACTGGAGGCTAGTGAAGTCACTAGAGCAGTGCAGAAATACCTAATCCTATAGCAAATATTTAGTCCTATGACATGAATATTACACAAATATTGATCCTTTAAGTTAAAACAACTCAGAAGAACCTGGCTTTTCTCCTTCAGCTGTCTGATGTGTCTCGCTGTTTGCTCACCTATGTGGTCCTGTTTGCAGAGCTGGACCAGCTCCAGGCTGCCCAGCTTACCTGATCTGGACACAGGGGGCACAGGAAAGGGGGAGATCCTACCCCTCGACAGGCAGGACAGATGGCTGTGACTGCACCTCCCCCTCTCAAGAAAGGATTTTGCAAGTGTGGGATGGTCCAGTCCTTCATACTTCTCCTGTCCCTCCTGTGGGATCTGCGCCCAGGTGGCAGCCCCAAAGTGAGTTTTTTGAGGTGGGGATGATGCCCTGTCAGTGCTTGTCGTGCCTTGGGAACCTTGCTGCATTGCCATGGAACATGTGGCGGTGCCGTGGTTGCTGTCACCCCAAGAACAAGGCACTTGGTGTCCCCCAATTGCTGTGCCACCATGGTGGCAGAGGATCTCTACCAAAAGCCATTTTTGGCGTCCCCACCCCCTACATGGGCAGTACCACCACAACTAGCAGAACTGCCGATGAGCAATGCCACCGTGTGAAGGCTAATTAGGAGTCTGCAGGGAATCTTGCTGTGTGTTTCTGCTTAATTTGTAATATTCACACTAGGCCTGACAGAAAGCCATGGAGGGGACAGGAGCGTTTCCAGTGGCCTTTAATGGGTTGTTTGCCCTGGGACACTGATAATGACAGCCCGGTTTGCACAGGCAGTGAAAGGGCTCTCCTCAGGCCCCACCAGACACCAGAGCCTGTTGACCTTAATTAAATTTCATGGCACACTTGGCTCGGTCCTGCAGCAATTTCTCAGCCTTTACTTATATGCATTGGCTAAATGGGAATGCCCTCCTAGGCAGCCATTCACAGGGAGCCCAGGATATGATGAGACCCTTCTACAGCACCTTGTACCTCTTTTCAGAGCAATATGCTAAAGATTAATTTTTTTAGCAGCATAACAGTGATAAGCAATTGGCTTTTCTGTTTATTACTACTCACTCTTTTTACAGAAGTGTTTCCAAACATGGCTTACGTCGGATGTGTTTGTAGTGCTGCACAACGCAAACAGCAGAAGCCCGTATATTCATCCCAGGACGCTGCCACTCAGACACCTGCTGGTTTTAGTTTGAAATTTCAGTTACAGACACAAGGCAAACTGAGGCATGTTCAGGGACAAGCCCCAGGCAGGGACAGTCACCTGTAGCTGGTACATGACAAAGGGGCCGACTCCGTCCTGGTCTCTCACCCTAGGGATGCAGGGCAGCTTTGCCACTCGCCTGTGCTGAGGGGAAGGAAGGTCCTTTGCACCAAGTCACAGAGCGAGTGGTGGAATTACTGTCCCTGCTGTGTCCCACCACCTGGCTTCTCCAACTGGGAAGCGTGGAGGAGAGGGCCAGGGCTGGATCCCTGTCTGGCAGGTGGAAGGAGACACCTGCAGAGGCTGTGCAGCAATCCCAAAGAAGCCTTTGCTCTCTCTCATGCTTACAGACCACAGACCTAGAGAAAAAACTTTCTCAGTTAGTCATGAGGCTTTATCCTCCCCCAGCGTCCCAGGAAATACAAACAAGATCACACCAGCTCTTCTGACATTTCTTTTCTTGGATCTTCTGGAAACAGAGATAAATTCCCCAACAACCTTTGGAGAGTCAGAAAAGGAGTACTCAGGCTTTGATCACTCCCTTGAGGGGAAAATGTAGAAAAATGGGAAAAAAATCGTGTGCAATGCTGGAGGGACAAGAGTAGGGTGAGAAGAGGAAGAGGCTATGGTGAGGAGAGAACAAGGAAAGGTGAAGAGTGGAAGGGATGGAAAGCAGAGAACAAAGGGGAGAAGTCCTGAACATTTGAAAGAGCAGGTAAATGAAGGAGCGAGCTGAGATGGGAAAGAGAAGAGGAACACTAACTTAAGAGAGACACATAACAAAGGGAAGAAAAAGAAAATCTTAGCAATGTATTAAATAGGAAAAAAACCAAGGTGCTAAAGAAAGACACAATCAGAAAGAGAAGACTTCTTTCTTTGTTGAGAAAGAGAGATGAGAGCAGGCTGATTCTAAGGAGGGAAAGTACTGAAATCTGAAGAAATACATTACAAGCTAGACACACAAAAGCAGTGGCATAAACTGTAATAGAGAGCAAAAGAAAATGAAGTGGAAAAAGGAAGCAAGTGGAACAAAAGAAAACAGTGCATATAACATAGTTTTAAAATATTAAACATGGAAGTTGGATTAAAAAAATATTGCTGAGCTCATTTCTCTCTTTAGAACTGTACATTATGAAGTGAAACATATGTGCAGTCTGGCATTGCTGTTCAAATCCGCTTTTAATGGGTACAGATAATAAAGCTGGTGACCGTTTAAGAGCAAATGCCATTACAAATGATGACCTGTAATCCACTGTAAACTCTTACCCTCTGCTTACACAAACAGACCTGGGTGCTTGAAATAAAAAGAGACTTTTATTTTTATTCTTTTCATGTGGAGACCGTTGGTCTTCATGAACTTCACTTCCCAAATAGCAAATGGTTAAAACACTGGGCTGCAGGGTCTGTCTAGAAAGAAAACAGTTTTGTTTCATATCTCCACTATTAGGAGATGTAGTAGTCTATTCTGTTTACTACCAGTGAATGGCGTGTGGAGAACTACTGAACAATTTGGCAGAGAGTAGTTTCTTTTTCAAGTGATAAGGTGTTATGGAAGAGCTGGTTGTTCCCAGCACAGCCTCCAGCCAGCTTTCTGGAAGGCTCCTTGCTCCTCCTTTGCATGCACAGGACCAGAATTGTACACTGTGCTGTAGAGGGAAAGGGACAAGCCCAGCACTTGAAGCTGTCAGTGCTGTCTCACCTGGCATGATCTGAGCACCACGCATGCAGAGGGTCTGACTTACACATTCAAGAGAGATGGGCAAGCACATGTGATGGTGATAGTCCTGGTAAGTGAAGAATGCAGAGCCCTTCCTCTGGCAGGGAGAGAGCTGCCAACCCTAGAAGGAGAAGCCAAGGCCATAGTCTAAGCAGTGTCCTGTCCTACCCTGCAGAAAATGTCCTTGGAAAACAGTGTGGGATGTCCCTTCTGAGTGCTGTGCTGGGCTGTGGGGCTGGAGGTCAGCTGCAAACTCAGCTCTTCGTACACATGCTAATGTGAAGAAAATGTCGCACAAAATGTAGAATGCCTCAATGCAGGTCCTGTGATTTTTAACCACTCCTCCTAAGCTCACCAAACTGCTGCATCTCCTTATGCAGTAACCAAACATCATCACATTGCTTGGCAACATCATCCTTCTAGAATAAACTTTTCTACAGTCGCCTCTGCCCCTGTCCTTCTCTCCTTCTCCCATTCAAAAACATCACCCACATTCTGGCTCCCCATCTCTCACCAGAACAAAAAGCATGTGACCTCTCCGCCCTTTACCATGCATGCTGCAGAGCAGGACCCAATTAAAAATCTAATTTTAATGCTGTTTTAATCATCACTGGACTTGTGAGTTGATGGCAAGAGATTGTAACAAGGATGGACAAAAGACATAGAAACCCACGAGAAAAACTAATGATGAATCATCGTTTGAAGGGTGAGTCATGCCTGAGTGCATGCATATGTCAAGCATGAGACTGGCATAGCTTCACTTGATTAACCCAAATCTGCTTTGTTTAAGTCTTCACTTGCAGCTCTTCTTTTAAGGAAACAGTAACACAAAGCAGTTGTTTGTACAATGATTTTATTTGCTATCTATGATAATATCTTGGGGGATCCCAGCAGAGAAGCCATGGCTGGAAGAGATACCCAGTCTCAGTTCTAGTCCCAAGATACAGTCAGTTCCACTCTAATTCTTTTTAACAGATATTTCTATGGTCTGCTTTTTAAATTCACTGGAGATGGAGATTCGGACCATCCCCATCCACCATTGTAGACCTCTCACAGCTATCATTGGATTTACAAGGAGAGGAGCAGCTATCATTTAACAGGGGCAATTTCAGGACCACACACAAAGGTGTGAAAGCAGCCATCCTGCCTTCAGTGGTCCCCTGCTCTTCCCAGGACCCCTCCCCAGGGACAGGGGGCTGCACAGCAAGCGGTCTGTGCTCCTGCACGGATGTCCCTGATGGCTGCCTGACCACTGGTGCTGCTGTGTGGGATGGGGCAGGGATGCACAGCCACACCAGCAGCAGCACTGGGTGAGGTCAGTGTGGAGTGATGGAGAAGCTGAGCCCCAGGCTATTATCCATCGTGTAGTATCTCCAGCTGCACTTTGACAAACACATTGAGCTTACACGAGTCGGAAGTGATGCTGAGTGAGGTGATGGTGGGGATGCAGCTGCTGCTGGCAGGGTTGCCCAGAGTCTCCAAAGATTATCTGTTCTCTTCAGGCACTGTTCTGCTCCATGCCCCACGGTGAGGCTGATCTGCTGTTAGCACTCCTGTTATCAGCAGGGTGACCTTGTGGTGGCCCTCAGAGGTGGGCTGAGCACTCGGCTGTGTCCCTGCGCTTGTGTGACACCACAGTTGGGCAGCACAAGCCCATTTACTGTTGCAGTGCTGTGCCGTTCAGCTGGCTGCTGGACTGCTGGCATCACCAAAGCTCTGCCAGCATTTGTCTCAACTGCTACCAGGAAAGCCACCCAAATCCTATTATACTTGTTTCTATGTATTCTATTCTATTTCTATACTTGTTCAACGAGGGCACTAAGTGCTACCTCCAGTCTTTCCTTAAACACCTTCAGGGACCGTTTTTGGATAGTAGGAGGAAAGATCTGCTTAATGACAGCAGAAACTGTGTGGCTGCCTTCCATGATAGGCATGCAGAGTTTTCTACCAAATAGAATATATTCACTTATTATATAGGAGAACACTTGTATATTAACAGTTAAGGATCCTGGGTTATTTTCTGCACTGATGCAGAATGATTTGGGTTTTGAAACTCATTTAGAAAAGGATTCAGTGCTGGTAAATTCACCAAATTTTGCTAAGCAGCCAGGTGGTCTAGAGAATTCCTGATTTCTAGTCAAGTGCTGAGCTGCACAAACACAGAGATAATACCGTGTAACTCTTGCAAGCATTTAGCCATTGGCAAACAGCTGCCTACCAATCTCTTTATGAGATTTATTTCTCTCTCATGGTTTTGTCAAGGAAACAGTAGTAGTTGATAACATTCAGAAACACAGAGGTGCTATTTAATACTTAGGATAGTGAACAAGCCAAAAATCCACTGTAGAAAATAAGCTTGTGTGAACATTTGACTTTTTAAATAATTTTATAGATTATATGTGCCTAGTGTTTATAATTCAGAGAATATTTATTTGCAAGTAACATCAGCCCCAGTATCCCTAGAGCTATAAGCTTTGTGGTTCTCTGATCCCTAACCCTAGTGCCAGCTTGGTGCCCAGCACCATGGATGGCCCAGATAAGAATGGTGTGGAGGCAGCAATGTTGGTGCAGTGTCGTGCTCCCTTTGGCATGACTTTTCCAGCCCCTGTGGAAAAGTTTTTATTTTATCCAAACATCTCTATTCTAGCAGGCATTTCACACAGCATTCATACTGTGGGCTGCAGCAACATCACTCATCTTCCTGCAGGCAAAACTCTGTTTTGTTTTGACAGTCATTCCTGATGCTTTTTCCTTTTGAAAAAAAAAAAAAAAAAGCAACTTACCCAAGAAAAGACTTGGGGCAGGCATGGGAAGGAAACAAAACTGGAATGCAGTTTGCCCTGATGAAACATTAGTGCTTTTCCTCTTTCCAAGCAGAGCTGGATCATCACTCCACAAAGGGTCAAGCTGGACAGCCAGTGCCCACGTCTCTCTAAAATTGAAGCACCTAATTTTTTTCTCAAAATAAAAGCACTGCCTACAGTCCTGAGCCTGTGGGAAAACTACTCCTGACAGCTGAGCACAGTTGCAGCATACTGCAGCTCTGGTGGTTGTTGATTCCTTTTGGAAGGGAGAAAGGGGAGACTGGGAAAATTACACTTGAAAATATATTTTGGCACATCACAGAAAGCTCCATCCCCCCCTCACCTGCACAATTCCAGCAGATTCACCCTGCGAGAGGCAGCTGGAGGCCACGTACCAGGCGAGATCTGTGCTGCAGCATAACATTTCGCCTTAATTTTGGCTCACCGCCACAAAAGAGCCCCTATGAATCCATCCCTACGGGCTCGGCAGGCAGCGCACGGCTTAACGCCATATTAAATTGCCTCTTTCATTCCGCGCAGCACAGCACAGCAGTATTGGCAGAAAGAAGAAAACGTAAAAGCATATCACATGAGTCAAGGCGGATTCTGTACTGCAAACTTGCTTTCTCCATTAGGGTAGCTTTATAAGGGCTGATTGATTCCTCTAGGGGGAAAGATGGGATTTGGCACTACAGTGCTCAAGTGCTTTCTCAATAAGAGAAAAAAACCTATTACGGCCAACTCTTGTATCAGGGCTAGCACTGAGCTTGCCTTTAAATTATGAAACTGCATTTTAGGTTTTTGCTTCTTTGCCGCTTATATTTTCTTCTGTAAGGATGCTGTTGCATTTGGGAATTTCCATATGTGTTTGTGGCATGGACCAACCGGTCAAATCCAATTTTTGCTCAAATTTATAGCGAGCTTTTCATTCCATCAAAAATAACCCAGATTTAATATCAAGAACATTATAGTCCCTCAAATGCATACTTTTCTGTCTGACTCACAAGTAAAGAGCAGTCTTTAGGCACATCCTAAGGACACCAGTGTACATCATCAAACAGCCCCAAACCTGACAGAATGGTGTCAGTTCAGCTGAGGGAACAGCCTGCTCTTGCTAAGCTCACAGCAGGGAAAGGAAGGGATTGTGGCAGCTCACTGTTTTCACACCTAGGCAAGGACTTCTTGGGTCCTTGCAAAGCTTGGGTGCATTCCCTCCGTAATTCCAATTCCTGGGTTAATTTCCCCAAACAGGCACCACTGAGGATTGTAAACCTGCCCTGGCTCTGCACACCGCCAGCCAGAGCAAACAAGGAGAGGAGGAAGGAGGAATTACCCTGGTGATCCCTTCTGTGATTCCCCAGCAGCGGCAGTCCTCAGCTGACCCCGGCAGGGAGAGACTGTGAGAGTTACACTGGATTACAGATCCCAGCTGCTCTTAACCCGGGGGCAGCCGCGGCTGCCTTGGCCAATGGTGCAGCAGGAGCTGCCTGCATGCATGGCTTCATTGCACCCAGCCAGTTATTTATACAATCTTCCTTTATCCCTGCAAATCCTTCTCTGTCATTGTATGGCAATAATATCATTGCCACTAATCTTGAGACAGTTTGATTCTGATGTTTTTAAAGTCAAGTGGGTGGCTAGTCCAGGGAAGCCCCGCAACTCAGAACAGCAAGCGCTCTGGATCTTAATGGGAGCTGGTGGTTCTTTTCTCCTCTCCTCCCTTAGGAGGTCCTTCCCACATCTTTTGGTAGTGACTGGTACAAAATGAGAGGATGCAATCAGCATATCTGGTCACCAGGATAGTTCCCAGTAGCAGAGAAACTGTCTCAAAGAGCAGCAGTACTGCACTGAAGTGGATTACCTGACAGTAGCTGGGACCTCATACCTTTTTCTGTTTGGATCTGCCTGGGAATTCACATTCCTTGTGCACAATGCATCTTTACTTCATTCAAGGGAAAATGGATGCATTTCTCCTTGCCAGTTTTGGAATATTTTTATTTTATATTTGGTCTTCAAGGAAAAAAATATTTGTACCACCCACACCACTTCTGTCCTGATAGCTTGATGTTCTGTATATAGCTTTATTACACAGGGATATATATTGCAATCACTTACACCTGTAATTTTTACATTTTACCCTCACAGCCCCCCATCACTGCAACCATCATGCCCAGAGCTGCCCTGTAAGAGCAAGGTAGCCTCGGGAGGATCCAGAAACAGGAGATCCCTTCTGCCCCCTCCCTTCTGCCCATCCTAAAGCAGCCCTGACTGTGTATTCAGTGCACTGGGAACAGTTCAGGGTCTCTATCTGACACTCACACTTATTTTTTTGCAGCATAAGGATGTTCAATGCTCATGGCAGAAGAATTCCTAACCTGCACAGGTTTTTCTGCCATGACAGAGGGTTTTGGGCTGCCTCTGGTGGGAGACACACACAAACTCCACAGGCTAGGGGGAACTGGGGAAGAATGCAGTGCCCTCAAAATCAGTAGGATTTGGTAGAAGATTTAGGTCTGGCCTCTTCCTTCAGCTGAAGTCCCTCAACGGGGAATATTTTGGCTATTTTTGAGGCAGTTCTAATAAAAATAAGGTTCGGGTTTTTTAGTTTTGGTTTGGTTTGGTTGGCTGTTTTTTTTGTTTACTTGTTTGTTTTATTTTTTGCTACTGAAGCATCAAAGTACATTTTACTCTGTCCATATAGAGTCCTTCTAAAAATCTAATGTTTCTATAATACATAGTTTCACTTAGACCTATTATTATTCCATAGCTTTTTTCAGAGATCTCTGCTGAAAGTGTCATTACCATAGAGCTGAATCTGCTCCACATAAAATGAATGGAAAATAACTATTAAAGCAATTCTGAATTAAATTATTTTCTATAGTTATTGAACATTTTCTTTTTTAAAAGAATCTCTGAATTTTATGAGCGATGATGAGGTCTAGGAATGAGCATTGTTGTGTAACACTCTTGCTTTTTTCCAGAGATTTATATAATATGTAAAAAATTAACAAGTGAAGTGTTTTGCACTTCTTCAAAAGCTGCTGTTATCATTCTGCTTGTCTTCTGTGGATGCTACTGACTATCTCATACTAGTCACCACACCACAAGGTTTCTCGAAAGAACACGAGAGGCCAAGTTTTCAATAATGAGTTTTGCTTTTCTTTCTTTAAGACCTAATCCATACAATGTGCAAAACTAAGAATCCAACTGTTCAGGGTGGCATTTTAGCACACGCTTGTCTTTAGGCCACAGATATGAACAGACATGAGCAAAGTTATCGGGTTTTGCTGAGCCACAGTCTAAATTATCCAGCATACACTTTGCTCCTGTGATTATCAAAGTCATTCCAAACCTTATTGACTGATCAAAATCTTTGTGTGGTGAGTTTATGTTGCTAAAAAGGCCATATTAGAACTCACCAAGGCTGACAGTCTTTAGTTCCCGAAAATATGGGCCAGGTCCATGCTCTGGCTGTGGGAAGTGAGGAGGGAGGAGCACTGCAGACCTGGCATGACCTGCTGGTAAGCAGAGGACAGGCTGGCTCTGTGCAAATCTCTCCTTCCAAGTGCCATGAAGTCATGGCGCTTATTAGGTCAGAAACCTTGAGCTGGTGGAAACAATTTCTGCCAGTGTACGCTAGAGCAGTCTGATGTGCGAGCATCCTTACGTTATCAGCAGTGGGTAGGAAAAAAATAAGCCAGTTTTTCTCCAAAGGCAGGAAAATGCCCTGCAGCCCTGGCTCCTTATGCAACCCCTAAGAACGGACCACAGTTGCACAAATTTGTGAATTAGGTTACCTGGTGTCAGAAACAGGAACTCCTACATAATATCCTCATAAATACCCACAGGACAGAAATGAGTCTGCTATTCCAATACTTTCTGTTAAATAAAACCTGTCCCTGCTTTGGTTAATGCACTGGATATTTAAAACTTCTTATTCTTAATCTGTGTTTGTGTGTTAGAGGAGTAGTAGCCAACTCCAGATGACAGGACAGATGGAGTTTTACAGTGCATAAAAAAACTGGGTTCTTGATAATAAGTCATATGTTACACTTGCACATTCTTCTACACAATTAAGATATTTCCTTTA
This sequence comes from Vireo altiloquus, assembly GCA_013396875.1. Taxonomy (NCBI): domain Eukaryota; kingdom Metazoa; phylum Chordata; class Aves; order Passeriformes; family Vireonidae; genus Vireo; species Vireo altiloquus. The sequence continues at coordinate 943,950 of VZRF01011155.1, read as the reverse complement.
ACAATTAGCAAAAATGGAAGAGAACTGGCACCACAGCATTTTGTCATAGCTCTAATAAAACTACAGAGCTGAAACTATGGAACTTGCTCATTCTTCCCACAGGACACTACCCAGAAAAACAGATTTGAGGAAGCATGATGTGCTCATCGGGGTATACTGCAGCAGAAATTGCTCCTCTTTCTGGGTCAGAAAGGACTCTTTCAATAAAGAAGGCCACTCTACCTCCTGCTCTGCACAATGGGTTCTGAGACAACTGAGTTGACTCAACTTCCAAATGCAGGCCTCTCCAAAGATGTGCAATAGCAAAAGGAGTGCAAAACTTGAATTCTCTCCACCTTCACCACTTTTTAGCAGCCAGCATTGGACATCACCTTTACCTCACAGTCTTCTAGTTGCTCCCTCTTCCAAATCAGCTGGAAAGGAGGTTATCAGCTCCCAGGGAGCAGGACACACTCCCTCCACACCTGGAGCTGTGATGTGTGACTCTTGAGTTTCAGATCTAGGCAACAACTAAAAACCCTTACGAAGACTACCTAAAGATTTCAGAAAAGACATTGAAGGCAAGTTTTCAACATCATCCAATGTGGGTCTGGCAGCCATTGAGCTAGCCCTGAAGCCAAACCACATTCGTTCTGTAAATCTGTGTCTTCTCTTTTCAAGGAAGTTGTTTCCTTGGTGATCACCATGACCCAGAGATTCCACTCATGCTTGCAACAGGAAAAAGAAAAGAGAAAAAAGCTAATACAGAGAGAAGGGTTTGCTAAAATGGCTTTCATCTCCTTACTAACTGCAGTGGTTATGCAGAAAGGAAAGTTTTTACCTGCTGATCAAAGATTTTTTGTGTAATAATGATACGTAATAATAAATACCGGAGAGTGATATTTCAGCCACAGGGCATTGCATTAGTAAGTGAAAGAGGAGCAGGGTCAGATCCTGAAACTGAAATCTCCTCCACCCTGTCCTCACCTTTGCTGAGGCCTTTAGTCTGAGACAGTCTCTTCCTTGGGAGCATTTTCAGGAGCAGATGTGGCAGTCCCAGGCCAGCCCAAGGGAGCCTTTACTCTGTGTGTTGGCACAACCTCTGGTCCCCAAGCAGCACTCACTTCATGTATAAATCCCAGTGGGTGAAGTCTACAGTTCAGCATGAGTATTTCCGATTGCCTGGAGATAAATCCTCTCTGTCCCTTGACAAAATAGATTCAGCCTCATGGTAGCCACAGAAGCAGAAAACTTTCCCTGGAAACTCTTTCCATAAAATGTCTCAGAGCTCAGCCAAGTGCTACACTGATCACTCTGCTGATGAGCTCAGAGCGATCAAGCAGAGCAGGTAAAGAGCTCACAGATTCTCAGAGAAGACCTTCGGCATCATGAAGATCTGAGTATTATGCTCTTTCCCATGAGTCTATAACTAAACAGTGCTGGAGTATGGGATTTTCTTAGTGTTTCTACTGATATTTAAGGTTTAATCACTCCCTCTGATGGTGCTAAGTTAGGTCATTTCCTTCCTGTTATATTTGCATAAACTAGCAGATTAAAAATGTTGTCAGGACTATTCCAGAACTGTGGGTGGGGAATCATCCCCACACCGGCATCCACTGGCCAGTTACTTAATGAAGTAGATGTCTGGGAAGGAAAGCCAGGGGGCCATGAAGAGGAAACAGCCCCTGGAGTACCCCTGGAATTCCTTTCATAAGGCACCCCATGCAATGGCTCCATCCTGCGCTAGCCTTTTATATATTTATTTCTTTTCCTCAAGAACCTTATAGCACAACTCAGCCCTAAGGGCAAGGCTCATAACTGTGTTTGAAATTAGTCTTTGCTAATAATCTGCATTCAAGCAAGGAATGAGTACATCTTACCCTTCTGTAGGGCTGAATATTGAGTTTCAGGTAGCCAGATGCTAGGTCTCACACAATCTCAACAGACTGCAGTGGGAAAGCATAAAGTCTTTCAGAAAAAAAAGGATCTGTAATTTTTCTTGCATTTTTTTTCCTTCAGAATGGGCTAAAAAGGATCCTATCTTTGGAGTCTCTTCATGTAAGATTTTTCTTTACTACAAAAAAGTATTTTGATCGCGATAATTCAGAGGTGAGGACAGAGATCCTTTTCGGCAGCTATGGGTTACCAGAGGTGGGTTATTTGTGCTTTTCACCTTATCAAGCAGTTTTTGCCTAATTGTAGTGAATATCTGGTTTTCCTTGGCTTTGACTGACTGCCTTTTCTAACTGAATCATACTCAGACTTCCTGTCATCTCTGAATATGTCTATTTTGGTGATAAAATGCAATTGACTATATTTATTTGTAGAAAAAGTAGGTCAGGGTAAAAGTTGTTAGGTGGACATTAGAAGCTGAGCCATTGGAAGAACTTGTTTTCTTTTCCTAGCATTTTTGAGTTTTTTTAACACTTCCAAATATTCTCTCCATCTGTAAGCATTTTAAATTTACATTTGCAATATCATTATGAATTTGCTGAGAAATAAAGATGGATCCTGATGGATTCTGAATGACTACTCCCATTGAGAGTGTAGGAAATCTGTGCATTATTGCTTTGTTCATATGTAAAAATGATGGGTGATCATGATGATGGTAAAGTGAACCTCAGAAGTATAAGCACCCCAATAATAGACCACTATGGAAACATCTACCATAGGAAAACTCTCTTTAAATCCACAGTGTAGATGTTTTTCTTAGATGGCAAACTTGGAGGGTTTCTGTTCCTTGAACAGGAACACTTCCCACTTCACCGCAGATATTTGCATTGTCAGTATGTACTTTAAATCCCTCTTGAAATATGACTGTTTATATTTGCTGCTCTTTTTGCGTCATCCTGGGCTCCCAGTGCCTGCATCAGCCTGTGGTACTGCACTTCTTGAGATAATGAAAAATTTAACAGCATGTCTCTCCTTTTTCAGATGGACTCTACCTGAATTCTTCTGGCCCAACAGCCCTGTCTCTCTGGTAGCACCTCTGTAAGTTATGACAAAGTTATGGATCAGCTGAACTTTAACAGCATCCTAAACCTGCAGGTAGATAACCTTCTCGGAAAGCAAATGAAATGTGAATTACAGTTTGGTCCCAAGTCCCTTCTTCCATACCAAACAAAAGAGTATAAAACTAAAAAAAATAATTTCCTGAAACTGTTTATATCACAGGTCATTGAAGCCTTCAGCAAGCTCTGAAGGAAAATGGCATGTCCTCATACCAGAACTGTCCCTCCCAGAAAAATGCCAGGGATGCCTCCCCACAATATCTGACCTCAGTTCTCCGTTGACTATGCTCAGAAGGCAAAAATATGCTGACAGACTCCCAAGAGCAGATTGTTTGATCTCTTTGATCTGATTTCCTCCTGAGGAACAAGTGTACCTAGAAAGTGTGAATTTAAAGAAGCCCAGCAGCCTCTGTTCTGATGGGAACCTGGTGACAGACTTCCTCCAGTTTCACTGTCGCCGCTATAGATGTCCTCCTAGAAAATTAAAAAAGTTCCATAGGATCATAGCATCATCACAGAATCACAGAATCACTTATGTTGGAAAAAACCTCTGAGATCATTGGGTCCAATCTTGAACTGATCACTGCCTTGTCAGCTAGACTAGGGCACTAAGTGCTACCTCCAGTCTTTCCTCAAACACCTTCAGGGACTGTGACTCCCTGGGCATTGCAATATCTAATCACCCTTCCTGTGAAGAAATTCCTCCTGATGTCCAGCCTGAACCTTCATGGTGCAGCCTAAGGCTGTGTCCCCTTGTCTTGTGACCGGTTGCCTGAGAGAAGAATTTGACCCTCACCTGGCTACAGCCTCCATTCGGATGGTTGTAAAGAGCGATAAGGTCACCTCTGAGCCTCTTTTTCTCCTGCCTAAACAACCCCACTTCCCTCATCTGGGAAGTTGCTCATCTGAAAGTCCTCACATTACTTGGGCTCTAGACCCTTCACCAGCTCCATTGCCCTTCTCTGGACATGCTCCAGCACCTCAGTGATTTTCTTGTAGTGAGTGGCCCCAAACTGGACACAGGATTTGAGGTGTGGCCACATTACTGCTGAGTACAGGGAGACAATCCCTGCCCTGGTCCTGCTGGCCACACTATTGCTGATACAGGCCAGGGTGCCATTCACCTTTTTGGCCACCTGGGCACACACTGGTTCATGTTCAACTGCTGTCAAACAGCATCCCAGGTCCCTTTCTGTCGGGCAGGTTTCCAGTCACTCTGTCCCCAGCCTGTAGTGCTGCCTGGGGCTGTTGTGACTCAAGCGCAGGACCTGGGACTTTGCCTTACTGAAACTCATACTGCTGGTCTCAGCCCATCTGGCAGCCTATCCATCTATCTCAGCTGGTCCAGATCCCTCTGCAGAGCCTTCCTGTCCTCCAGAAGATGATCATACATTGGTTTGGGTTGGAAGGGACCTTAATGATCATTTAGTTTCAGCCTGTTTTCCCTTCTCCCTTCCATGGACAGGCATGCCACCCACTGCATCAGTCTCTGGACAGTTTTCCTAACTTCTGTAGGCTAATTGCTGAAGAAGTGAGATTTGGGGTTTTTTTGGTGTTTGGAGCCCAAAAAGATAGTAATCTAATAAGAATAACTGAGACCAGGTGTTATGTTTTAACTGACATCAAGTGATATATTTTGCTGTATAAGGTTGTTACAATTCTGTTGTCCCCATTTAGAGGGGAGAATGGTGAGAAACAAGTCACTGCATCCAACAGATTTTTATGGTTAATTCATATTGAATGACAGAGTCCTTCAATCAGCCAATGCTAGTTTGGAAATTGATTACTTGGAAAGGGGTATATAACATCTTGCCTAATGCACCATGTCTCGTAGTCTGTAGCATCTGCTTACAGCCAGGTTCGAGCACTTTGCACTGTAGTAAATGTTCCACCCCATAAATAAAATTTTAGTGGATGGAAAAAGAATAAAGATGTTTGAGCTCTGCTGTAGTACTGAGGGGAATATCAACAGGGCAGTAAAGAATGAAGATATAAATTTATCTGGTAGTTCCTGATGCTGATTTGCAGACACATGTGCACACAGGAGAATTGTCTCTGTGACCTCTGCTTGACAATGATAATACGGTAGTAATTGACTTTTCACTATTGTGTAGCAATTAGAACAAGAATGGACATACTTCCAGAAGCAAATTTATCATCAGTTATGGCTCCATCAGAAATTCTTTCAGGTATTTTCTACCTTCATTCAGCTCTGGAACCTAATTCTTTTTGTAATTAGCAATTACGGTGCATATTGAAAAATAGAACATAGAGTAGGCAAATTGATGTGAAATGAATGTGTATCATTCACACCAAGTTCCTTGAAACCTGCTATTTCTGTTTTTCTTTTTCATAAGATGGACAAGTGAGTCTACTTTAAAGAAAATTACTCCTTGGCAACAGTGACCCAAGAGGTCTGCAAGTCTGCATAGCAAGCAATCTCGACAGCTTGATTATTTGTTATAAGAGCAGCTCTGAAACATTTAATCTATAGAGTGTGTTATGATTTCAGCTGAGAAATTTCATCTTCAATATTCCTACGTACTAAACTAAAGTGAGAGGCGGGCAACTGCAAGTCACTCATTAGTACCCACACCACGGTTTAATCCTTGTTAGAGGAGAATAACAAATGTAGAAGGGTTCATTTTTCCCCTCGCATGGGAAATGCGATTCAAGAGTGTATTTTTTAGCCTGCTCAGAAGCATGCAAAAATAATGTTCATTAGCATTAGGGAAGATACAGATGCTGTGTGAGAAAAGGATATAGCGATGATCATTGATTCTGGCAGAAGACTTCAGGAGCTCTCTTTGAAGTCTGACAACAGGAATCTGTGCCCAGATTTGCCAGGCTTTAATCTGTGACAATTAAATTAGGGCATAATGAAAAAGATGGTGCTGTCTTCATTCTTGGTTGAATTAATGATTTCTGCGTTGGGGGGAATGCTTACCTCTCTGGCTGGTCGTTGCAGAACTTCTGTTCCATCAAACTCTGATTGTAATACTGGATTTAAAGCCCTCAAAGCACTTATTATTCTTCTTTCCTGTGACTCCACTGTTACCTCTGCAGACCACCTCGTGCATGCTTTGTAAATGCTACAGGGATTTATACTGATATAACTAATCCAAGGATGCATGGGAGAGACACAAGTGCCAGCCATCCTTGAGCAGGGAAGAGGACCTTGCAGTCTGGGAGGTGCAGCTGGACAGGGAGGAGGCAGCTTTTGGTGGTGGGGAGGGTGTTGGTGGCATGATGTCACCCCTCTCCATCCTTGTACTGCCTTGCTCATTTCTCTGTCACATCACTACACACTGAGCCTCGCTTCTGCCTAAAGCTACCCACGGCCAGTGCCTGCACATCTCCTGCACGCCTGCACTGCTCCTGCGGCTGAACCGGGCTCACGTGACCTGTTATAAAACCGTGTTATTGTCTAGCTTAAAAATGACATAGTTTAAAAATGCCCCAGAGCAGCTCAAATTTTTCCTTCCGGAAAACTCTTCAAATAAGATTTACAACACTCCCTTTAAAAATCATGCAGTTTAGTAAAAAGAAATCACAATTTTCTTCAGCTACAGCTGGATAACATATTGCCAGAGGTACAAAACTAATAGTAATTTGGAGTTTGTTAATATTTCTCCTCAATTTTTTACTTTTAACATTTCATATCCCACGGCCTCACCTATGCTCCTCAAGCAATATTTGCCTATCATTGCAGTCAGCATTTAGAATGTATGATGTAACAGTTAATCTTTACATAAATGGTACAATAAAGAATATAATTCATAATTCCCTGAGCTGATCAAGAATCTCTGTCTAAAATATAATGTGATCCTTGAAATTCCTGGAGAGAAAGTGAATGTTCCAGTAGTCAGGCATTTTGTTTCCAAAAAGTCCATTGTTCTTCAGTTACAAAGAAAAATCTGCCTATTTTTTCATAAATTCTTCTAAGTATGGGAGAAACCAAACATGTTTATTCTTGAATATAGAATGACAAGTTATGTAAACTTGGAAAAGAAAGAGTTGTGTTACCTCAAGATGAGTTGCTGCTGGGGGAAGGAGACACACACCATTGCAGCTTTTTAAGCCCCACGTTTGGAAATGCATTAAACTTTATTATGCTTTCAACATATTTTATGCATTTTACTCCAGTTGTACCCTGTCTAGGCAGGATACATCTGTTGTAACTCAGGCATCTGCAAGTCAGACATCTAAGTTCGACTTAGTCATCCAAACTCCCTTTTATAGTCAAAGGACAGAGGTAAGCATTTGCAGAGGGCACTTCATCTCATCCTCACGCTGGGGTCTAGCATGAGATCAGACCAGCTGCCTCTCGGGAGTGACAGGGTCTCAGGGTAAGATAAGCCTCGAGTGACCAGCTCCACCTTAGATCTTTCAAACATCCTAAGTTAAACATGACAACTGCTTGAACAGAAAGGTCCCCCCAAGACTGTTGATGGCAGAATACTCACACCCGTTTACAGAGCAGAAGGTTTCAGGCTGGTTCCTGTAAAAAAGAGGAAGTATGTGACATGCACCAGATGTATACGGGTGACTTCTCTTGCCAAATTTATTGTATGATATTTGCCTGGGTCTCTGTAAGATTTCAAAGGGACCAACGGATGCCAAACTTCTTGAGGTCTGATTAGTTTCAGCAATGCAGAGCCTTTATGGGGATGCTGCACATTGACCCTGAGAAGAAAACAAGACTAAATTGCTCTTTTCACTGCGTTAATTAATTAAGGCTATCTGGCAAGGTAGGCTGCCCGCCTTTGTATTTTCATCCCAGTTTCAACAAGAAGCCAAGACAAAAATGAGAATGAGTCTGAAAAAGCAGTTGTCATGGTGTAGGCAGGCATTTCAACAACACATATTTGCGTACCGTAAGAGTTCTGAATTTGCTGAAGTTGAACTTGGTATGTTATAGTACTTCCACTGATATTTGCCTTGTGCCCTAACAGAAAATGAGAACTACTCTGCCTTTGGCAATATGAAAAATAAATTTTTTCCCCACCTATTTTAATAGAACTATTCAAATATTTAATAAGTTACTCTATTTTCACTCCTAATGTATTTTTCTGTTTTGGACTTGCCTGCCAGCCTTTGTGTTTTTGACTGTCTCAGCTGCTTGACAGCATGAGACAGACACCTGAATTCCACCTCAAAAAAAGCCTTTGCTGTTCTCTTCTTAGCTTTGTGTATTCTTGTCACCCTTCCCCAGCACTGGTGGAGCCTAATGGGAGAATCAAACCCCGCGTCATGCAACAGTCGTCCCAGCCTAACACAGAAACCTGTCAGTATCCCAACAAGATTAACTACTGATAGTGTCTGATCTCAGGCAAGAGCCTGGAGTGAGCCACATGCAGTTTCCTGCTCTGGAGGTTGTGTAGTGTGCTTCTGTACAGTGCTACAGACTAAAAGGGCCAGAGAAATGCCAAGTGGCCAGCCAGGGAGGGGGACTCTCCTGAAACAGAGCTGTTCACCAGTTAAATGCAGGAGCTCTCATCCAACAGAGAGGCATTTCCATACCTAAAAGGGAAAAAGCCCTGTTACTTTATTTAAGAGAGTGGTCAGAATGCCTTCTGGCAAAGGAAGAAATAGTGTGCACTGCAGGATAACAGATGAAACTGGTCTGGACCCCTTGGAGAGCTCAAAGGGAAGCCTGAACACTAAAGATAATATGATTATGAAAGAGAGGTGAGCTGATCTCAGAGGAGAGGTGATCTAAGGGGAAGATAGGGAGGACAGGCACTGGGGACAGCTCTCTGGTGGGGTTCCCCCAGAGAAGCATGTACCTGGCAGTGCACAAGGTCTGGAGTCCTGGATGAACTTTTCAGGTGTGGTGACTGATGGATGTCTACCCAATGCAGCCTCACAACTTCTTATTTAATTTAATCCATTGCCTATTGTATATACATTTGACTGTGTTACCTGTTTTGGATGCTATGAATGAATGACTGTATTTGCCTTCTATTTTAACCTGATCTAAATTAAGTGTGACTTCAAGTAATAGGATAACAAGTCATTACTTCCTCAAAGATACAGTGAATCTGTGAACGAGAGTCTGGTTTGGATGACAGGCGACTCCTGCTATCTTTTTCTCTGCCATCTCAAATGATGAATGTCTGTGTGTGGTATCGGTTCAAACTGCGGTAACAAACCATGTTGTAATCAATATGATGTTCTGGGATGGAATTTCAGTCTTCCTCTTTTGACTTTTTTATAAACTTAGGAAATCAAAAGCACAGACCATGTTGTACAGAAAGAATATTAGTAAGGTACTGCATTGAGCAACCAAAAGTTAATATCAAACACATAGTTAGTTCTGTACATACACATAACACTGACCAAAGACAAGATCCTTCCAAATCTCTCTGTTGCCTCAAGATGTCACCAGTATATTTTATTGGTTTATCACTGATAGAGGCCAATCAAGACTTCTATCACCTAATAATTCATACAAAACACAATCTCATTTTGTTGTTGATTCTGCGACAGTTACCTACAAACTTAACACCAGATCCTCATTGGATGTAAGTCATCATAGTCACCATGGAGGTCAACAAAACAAAAACTGTTTGTGAATTTGTCAAAGGAATAATAGGACAATTCAGGTTGGAAGGGACCTCAGGAGGTCTCCAGTCCAACCTCCTGCCCAAAGCAGGGACAGCTCTGATACCAGGCTGCTTGTGGCTTTGTTTTGAAAAAATTCAAACAAGCAGACAGCACGGCCTCTTGGAGCAACCAGTTCCACTACCTAGCTGTCCTTACATCGAATCCAAACCTCCCTTTTTTCACCCTATGTCTCTTACTGATCCACTTGTCCTGAATTTGAATCACAAACACCCCATGCAGCGCTACAGGCCTGGGGAAGAGTAGCTGGAAAATTGTCCAGTAGAAAAGGACCTGGGAGCACTGGTCAACAGCCAGCAGAATATGGGCCAGCGTGTGCCAAGGTGGCCAAGAAGGCCAATGGCACCCTGGCCTGTATCAGCAATAGTGTGGCCAGCAGGACCAGGGCAGGGATTGTGCCCCTGTACTCAGCAGTAATGAGGCCACACCTCAAATCCTGTGTCCAGTTTGGGGCCGCTCACTTGCAAGGAAAACATTGAGGTGCTGGAGCATGTCCAGAGAAGGGCAATGGAGCTGGTGAAGGATCTGGAGCACAAGTCCTGTGAGGGGCAGCTGAGGGAGCTGGGATTGTTTAGGCAGGAGAAAAGGAGGCTCAGAGGTGACCTTATTGCTCTCTACAACCACTTGAAAGGAGATTGTCTGTCTCTTCCCCCAGGTAGCAAGGACAAGAGGAAATAGCCTCAAGTTGCACCAGGGAAAGTTTAGATTGGATATGAGAAAAATATACTTCACCAGAAGAGTTGTCAAGCATTGAAACAGGCTGCCCAGGAAAGTGGTAGAGTCACCATTTTGTTTTTAAAAAACATATAAATGTGGCACTTGGGGACATGGTCATAGTGATCTTGTAAGTGCTATGTCAATGGTTGGACTCAATGATCTTGAGGGTCTTTTATAACCTAAACAATTTTATGAGTCTGCGATCGTTTCTCATCCTCCTGCCTTGTGATGCTGTGAAGTGCCGGGTTTTGGCTTCTTCATGGCCCCTCCTAGATGCTGTCCAGCTGTTAGGCCTCCTCAAAGATGTCTCTCCCGCAGACTGAGCAAGTCCTAATCTCTCCTACTCCACCTGCTGATGCACAGGCATTGCATCTCCCTCTGCTTTCTCACTCAAAGGTGAGAAAAAACACCTTGTGCTCCCCTGGATGTGCAGAACTCAGCCCACCCCACATCCCACTGGTGTCAGAAGCTTTTTGAGGGGTGGATCTTGCAGCATCCACTGAGTGAATCTGGTTCCTACACTTGGACTTGCAATTGTGTATAGGTCCTAAAAGTTCTGTGCTTTTAATGATAGCACTGTCTTTGTCTCCCCTTCATCTGAGAGTGAGATAGTCTGTACTATCTCTTTAGATTGTGCTATCTCTCATTTTCAGCTAAGTGCACTGTGCTGTGGTGTCATTTTTCAAACAAAGCCAAAAGACTTGCTCTATCTGGGTGATTTTGATTTCTTACTTTACCCACTCCCATCTTCCTCCTCCCTGCAACAAGATGAAAACATCAATATCTGTTTTGGGCTCCCAAGGTATGACATAATGTCAATGGAATTTGTATTTAATCTGGGTGACTAACGGTTATCTGACAATCCAAGTAATATTTCTCCACATCCATCTGTCAAACTCCAGCAAATTTACAGGGGGAGACAGTGTCAGATTTAGCAGCCAGGCAAGCCCATTAACACCCTGGGATTGCAACTTCGACTCCCTGCAATACGATTTTCCCCATGCCTGTCCTGTGCTGCCCTTTTCATTTTTTATCTATGTAAAATTATAACTCTTCTGTTTGAAAGTCATCTTCTTTTATTTCTGAGGCTGTTTCCTACAGTGAGTCAGGTCAGGCGAACTATTATTAGGACCATGTTTATTTATAATGGGTAGTTTAGCATTAAGCAACGAGTTGTGACAGGCTGTGCATTTCTGGAGGACGACGGCAGGCTCGGGGTGCCTGCGCAGGCACGATGCTGAAGGCGGAGGGCTCCTGCCACCCCAGCCGGCCCCCAGACACGCCGAGCCGCCAGCGGCTCCCTGCCGTTACGAAATGGAACGTCGAGAGCGAAACGAGGACACGCCGGAGCCAGCGCCGCTGCTGGGCGCTCGGGCAGTGTGCGACTGATGTACCCCTGGCAGTGCCATCCCTGCCTCGCTGCGTGCCCTGGTGAAGGGCAGCTCGCAGGTGGGACTCACGAGACGCACAACGATGTCCAGAAGCAGGACTCCACTGCCCCAGTTTTTTCCAAGTGTCCGTCTTTTTAACACCCTCTGTGCCTTCCCTGACACCACCGTTTTCTTGACCCCTCTCTATGTGGCTCTGCTGTATTCCATGGAGTTTTCTGACTCTACAGCAGCACTTTCAAAATAATTGAGCTATTTATTAATTTTTATTCTATTCCATCTTCCTCGACAGCTTCAGATCCCACAAGCCTGACCAGAGGGCCTGCCAAAGACTGCAGAATGTGGAGGAGACAGGCGCATTCCTGCAGCAATGTCCAAACCAGAGCAGTAAAGAGGGCCAAGGACCATGGAGACCCTTTCCTTCAGTGGAAGGTTAGGCAGATGATAATTCACCACTTGACTGCCACACAGTGGGGCAGCCTGTGCAAGCTGTCTCTGTCTCCCTTGGAAGAAAATGCTGCTTCTTTTTTGCCACCTTTCCTCTGGTCCTGTACCTTGATGGGAGAGCTTGTGCTAGTTGAGTAACTCTGTGCAGAAATGTATCAGGTTCAGGCACATTTCCCACCTCGTCCCTTCCATGGACCTGAGTGTCCACCTGCAGCTGGCATGGGAAGGCATCTGATTTAGCACGATGAATTCTGCTGCTGGAGGCCCAGGCAGTCACACACTGCTAGACGTGTCCTTAGGAGAGACGGGACCCCCCACACTGGCAGGGGTAGGGTGCAGGTGTTGTGGCCTTGACCCATGGCCTGTTTCTTGCCAGAAGCAAGCCCACACAGCATACTTGCAGCTGTGGAGGTTTTCATCTCTCCTTGTAGCTGACTCCAGTACCTCCTTTATTTTCCTGTTAATGTGAGCAGCAGCAAGGAATGTGGTACTGGGGACTGGTGAGGGGATAATATCTTGGGTTTTTTGCCTTTCTGCAGTAAATCTCCACCTACAGTTCTTACCTATGGGTTTGCATTTGCTTGACTTCAGTCCCCATTTTTTTGAGGAGATGGTGAAGCTACTTGAATGTTTATCATCTGGCAAACCCAAGATGACATCGGTGCTTCTGCATCCATCTCTAAGTGAGAAGCTGTGACCGTGGCTATCAGGAGATCCATGTCCAAATCAGTTACCAAGGAGCTAAATCCAGCAGCTCTTATTTAGTTCTTAGCTTGGCAAAACCCCAGTGAAGATAAGTAGAATTTTAACTGATTGAGGATGTCAGGTTCCAATAATGAGCACGACTGTAGTTCCTAAAATGTGTGTGCATGAATTTGCTCAAGAGTGTATTGCAGAGGTGTTTCTGACATTTGGCAACATTAATATTTAAGCCTTCCTGTGTTATTTTTGCTAAAGGAATTAGAAATTAGCATGCCATGATCATAATAGAGGAGCTGAAAATAAAGAACCAGATTGTGCCCTCAATCCACATGCCCAATTCCCATGGATGTCATTGGAAATTGTGTGCACACGCCTCTGAGGGAAGAATTTGGCCCAGCACACCTCTTTCTGTGATGCGCATGCTACACTCACTGCTGCCAACAAGAGAGGAGTGCAGGCCTAAACTGTTTAGAGCCCAAGCCACCTGCCATGTTTTTCTTGCCATATTTTTCCTTCCTTTTTCATAGAGATTGAAACCATAATTCTTCCATGGGCTACAGCTGATGTCTTTGCAGACAAGTCCTGTGCCCCTCTGTTAGCAGCAGGGCAGTGAATTGCCTACAAGGTGTGTCTCTGGCAGACCAGCCTATTGGAGTCTGTACCAACAGGCTCCACCTGCTTCTGGTGGGATCACAGGGGTGTCACTGGGAATGCCCTGGGGCAAGGCCATGGGCTCCATGCCCTCTTGTTATTCATTGCAATTCAGTCTATGATAAATCATTGCAGCTCTTCTGCCCTTGAGCCAGGACCTGGTGGACTTGGCGTGTGTTAAATGTTACCCTAATGCAGGATGCTTTTCTGAGCCACGGTTTTTAGCTGTAATGTTGGGGGTTTTCGCTCTACAAGGCTTCTGAAGAATGGCTAGTTGTTGTGAGTGGAGCATGAGGTGCTGCTGCTGTCCAGAGGTGTCTCCAGCTGGAGCCGCATGGTCGGAGCCACACACACCAGATACACTCCCACACACGCCTGACAGCGCTTAGATGGATCGGTAGCAAAGAGACAGGAAGGGTCCTTTCGAGGAATTCCACGTGGGGTTTATTGCAACCCGACACGTGAACAGAACCAGAGGAAAGAACCCAGAACAACGGAGGTCCAGGCTTAAGTACAGGGGTGGCAGGAACAGAGAAAGGGCATCAGGGACCAATGGTTTGGGGGCATGGGGTGGGACACAGGCGGAGTTAGGGTATGGGAGCAAATGGGGAACAGCGAGGGAGTGACTGAGGAACAAAGGCCAATGGGAAAGCAGGGAAGGAAGAACATTCTAGGTCTGTGGTATATAGGAGAGAAAAGGGGTGGGGAGCAGAACTGGGGTATATTAACATAATGCAACAGGGTAGCTTGGCAGAAACCTTTCTTCCTCACCCTGATGTGGGAAGTGTTTCTTCTACTAGGGTCCAAACCTCCAGGGGCTCCTCCAGGACCCATGTGTAGCAGGCTCACTGGCCTCCACAGTTAGTTATAACATTTATAATTATTATTAAAAATAAAAATGAAAGGTTCTGATTCAAGAATTGCTCAAAAGATAAGGATAGGAATGGTTAATTGAAAAATAGTTGACTTTTTACTTTCCTCCTCCAAAATATTCAGAAGTAAACCAGTCCTAAAAATGGCTTGATTCATCAGCAACAGAGTACTCTCATGTAGCAAGCTCTAAAAAAGGTGTCAGCTGTGACAAGGCTATATGCACTATACATATGCTTTAAAAGTGAGTGGTAGCAGACATCTTGAAACACCATATCGTGATACAGCAAACTACACAAACACAAGTCTTCATCATTCAAGCAAGGCATCTAACTAAACTTTATTAAGTTTGAATGACTGCTTTCCCATTGACTTTGTTAATGTCTGTCCTGGTCCAGGTACTTGGAAGAGCAGCTTCAAAGCAGTGCCCTGTTGCAACTCAGGCCATGTCCTGGCCAGTGCAGCATAAGAATGCCTCTATCAGAAGGCAAAATATCTTCTTTATTTCATGCATATTTCATGCAAAGTAAAGAAGCAGACAGGACAAAGAGATCTCCAAAGAGATACAGCTGCTCTCTGACCTGGTGCTTCTTCCAGCCTGCCTGATCAGGAGCAGAGAGAGACAAGACCGGCTACAATTGGTTAGCTACAGAGAAATACTCTAGGATAACAAAAGCAACAAATACCATTGAGATAAATATTCTGAAAACATCCCACATGGTTTACAAAACTTTCTTGAGGTTTCTCACCCTGACCATGAGAAAGTTCGCTTCTCAGAGTCAGGGTGAGGCTGAAAAGTTCCCGTTGACTATCAGCATCCACAGTGTCCCACCAGGTCACTACTGTGAACTGCAGAGGGCTGTGCTGGCCCACAGTCTTACTCCCTTTGTTGCCTCCAGCTGCTAAATTTCAGTAAGAGAAACACAGCAAATACTTTCCTAATACTATTAACCCATGAAAGTAGTGGGTTTATTGTAGTTGCCACAGGGGTAAGATGCCACTGAAACTAGAAGGGGGGTACTTACGGAAAGACATGGTCTGTTACATATCTTGCTTTGAATGTGATCCACCCTGTGAAAATGTTTGGAAGGACTTTTCCTTGTGCAGTATGTTCATAGCTGATGGGTTTTTCCTATACTTCTACTTTGAGACAGTGGATTTTCAGAAGAATGGACATGCAGTATATAGCTCTTCCCAAATGAAGAACGTGTATACTTCAATTTCTATCCCAATGAAGATATAGCCCATCACTAGGCATTTCTGAAAGTTTAGGATTTCAGGCACACAAAAACACACTGGAAAAAAATACCCAACTTTCTTGCTTCATAGTTAAGACATGCAATCAGTGAAACCAAAGACAAAAAGCACTGGCAGCAGATTTATGCATCCATTGGCATAGCAAGAGAGAAGAATTAATGCTGAAAGTAGTGAAAAGAAAACCATTACACAGGATTCTGTACACTGTACTTTAGGAATAAGAGTTGATAAGAGGCTTTCAGAGCTCAGGGACAGCATTTCTGGCATCATTATTAAGCATTCTGTATGAAATAGTTATGGCAGACTGGGGAAGAGTGGGTCAGGGGTTGCAAATCTTGCTGTCAGTTCTAAGGCCTTGCTCCTGCTCCCTGTGAAGGGAAGGGTACATCTCCTGAAGCATATCGGAGAAAATATATGAGTTGACACTTTAAAAATTAAGCCTCCTGGAACTGCTGTGTCGATTATTATCCCAGAGACAGCTTAAGTGATTTGCCTACAGTCATGCAGTGAATTGGGGTTGAGCCAGGAATAGAAGATAGGGCTCCCAGCTTCTGTTCTTTTTCTTTTACCAACAAGGCACATCCCAAGATGTACAGTGTAATCCACACGGGGACAAAAATCCAAAATCAAAGATTTATCTCACTTCCTAAAACAACTGTAGGCAGCTCTGCAGCACAGACATAGAGGCAAATCTTACTGCCCTGGTTAAGCAGTGTAACCCACCGATTCCAAAGGAGTTGGTCACCTGATGAATTTTGCCTTCACAATACCAAATAACTTAAATCCCTACAGCATCAATGCCTATCATGAGAAGAAGAGACTGTGTGGTAGCCCAAGTTTTGTGCCTGGGATTAGAGCCTTGAGCAATTTTATCTAAATCTATCATATAAAATTACAGTTGTGTGTTACTAATGCTTCACTCATTAACGTGCAAAGGCAAACAACTTTGCTGGACCTCTCGGTATCACCTGGCCTATGAAGGGAGGAGAGGTTAAATACAGAACAGACCATACTTGTAAGAAGATTAATACATACAACAGGGATAGTAGCAGGCTTCTGCTGGGTCTAATCTGGCATCTGACCGGGACAGTGAGAGAGAAGGAAACTCTAAGCCAGGTAAAGTACTGGATTATTGATGACAGAGGATTCAAAGCTGATAGGGGAGCTGGAAAGAGCAGGTAGAAGGGATGAAATGCAGGGCAGAGCACACAGCAAAAAGGAGGTAGAAGATATGGTATTTTACAAGGAAAGTCTAACAAATGTGAAAGACTACTTATAGGGTAGGATAGCAAAGATATGAGCTTTCCAAGACTATAGAGTTGGGATAAGCAAGAAAAGAGAATCCAAATATATCCTAGCTCCTTCTCTATCTTACATGCCAAGGAAAAAAGTCACATCAAACTACTGTCCAGGGATTTGAACTTGGACAAATAAATGATCCGAGAAGATGTGCTGAGCAAAAAGACTTCCAAGACCTCCATGACTTGCTCTGTGCAGATAAACACAGGATGGAGAATAACAATGTAAATCACTGATAATTATTGAAAGTGTGTCTAAGACTTCCATGTAGATAATGTTATCTTGGGTAACAGGCAGCTGAAGTGGGCTGGGGAGTGTAGGCCCTCTGCAGCATAGCTGACTAATCACAATAACCCTTGACAGATATTTTTAATGACTGATCATTTGAAAGAGAATAACTTTGTAAGGTTCTGCAGCAATGTTTGACAGGGACATGTGGCAGCAGCTTTCTTCTTTTTATTTTCTTGTTTGTTTCAGGCAGTGAGCAAGGCTCCAAGGTATCGGGAGTAGGTGACGGCTTTGAGATGAGAAGGGGAAACCAATTCCTTCCACCCACAAGGAAATCTGGGATAGCAAAATGGCAAATTCACAGTTGGGAAGCATTTATTAGGCCCTTCCTATTACACCTGACAGGCTGGGAAGAGTTATTAATAAAACTCTTCTAGAGTGTTTCTAAGAATTAAAATCAATGCACTAACAGTGTTTGTGCCCTGGTACAGAGTTTGCTGAAGCCAGCACTACCACTGCTTCTTACCTCTGCAATTACCTGTCTGTCCCCTAGGTCCTGGCCTGTTCTGCCTGAGCTGACGTGTCTGCTCCAGGTGGCTGCTATTTTAGCTTAGTTTTTCTATTCATTTGTGGTGTGACTAGGACAACTTGCCTGTAGCAATGTGTTAAGAGATCATACTATACTCTGCATCATGATTAGGTTACAGTGAAATTATGGACTGTCTAGAAGAAAATGAGCAATCCATCTCTGAATATTGCAGAATATATTATCTCATAGATTTATTTATTTTAATATTGCCTGTTTAAAATTCGGTGGGACTCCCTGAGCTGTCTATAGGAACTAGTTTAAATCAGAAAGAAAAATAAATGTATGTTGAGTTATATTTGGACTTAGAATTTGCAAAATGAGATAGGATTTTGATACACTTAATTTTGTTAAAACAGTATATACTACTAATAGTTGATACATCAAACTAAGTTAAAGAAACTAAAATCTAAATGGCTTGAAAACCTAATTTCCATTTCTGTGACAGCTTTTTCAATGTACAGCCCATTACTGATTTTCTTACAGGAATGTATTGGCTATGCAGGTACTACAATTTAAGAGCAACTAGTTTTCTTTTATCTTAAATCAATTTCTAATCAACATAGGCCAGGAGAAATAAACTAGGTTTAAGTGCTTAAGTGTTTATTGAACATCCACATTTCTACTCATTTGGCTATACTGATTTAAATTGAGTCCTTTAGTTAAACTATCCTAAAGATCCAGGGCAAAGGCAGAACAAAGTAAATAATGTCAATAACAACAAAATCAAAATTCTCTCTTGATTTTTGATGGATAGGCATGTGCAAGTTCATTCAGATGCACACAGTAATGTTGTCTCCTTGTTGGTTAGAAAAAAATCTGATGACATTTGCAGAGCATCTGCACAGAGCATTTAATTGCCCTGGTTAGACAATGTCTGTTGCCTACAACCTAGTAATAAAAACATTTCTTATAAAATAAACTTTTCTTCCACACTTCTAACAGATGAAAAAAGTATCACTCTTGTCTTTGTACTAGAAAAGTGCAGGTGTGGAGAGTCACCCCTGACCTGGCTGTACCCTCCTGGTCTCACATTGCCTTGCAGGGCTCAAGGAGCAAGAGAGAGCTAATGCAACCTGCACAGTTAGGAAAGGGTTCAGTGCCTGTACTCAGTCCACATCCCTCGAACTCAGATGTCCAGACACCACCTCTGAGTGCCAGAAGGGCTCAGAAGGTCCACAGCAGTCACCATGTTCCTGGTGCCAGGAGAACGTGCAAGCATGGGCTGGGATGCACAGGGTTCACTCACAGCAGTTTGGCTGTCTATTCCTACAAATATTGATTCCCTGTCACCAGCAACAGGCTAAATCAAATCTTTATCATCTTCCAGGTTCTCAAGAGAGCAGACAAGAAATGTTAGTCAGGACAGCAGGAATTAAACCAAGTACGTAAGAATTTCGATGGATATAACCAAAATACAGTGTTTCAAGTTTCATCAGGTTGCAAAGGATATAATTTCACCTGGGAACTGCACATTAAAAGGCACTGAGACATCCCTATAATTTTCTCCTGATCAAATGATAGAAATACCTGCAAAAGGGAAAAAACCTCCCAGCCCTGAGAGAAAGATGGAAACCAGGATGCCAGGCTCTCTAGCCTCAGTTTGCTTGGTCAGTGCTGAGTTTGGGTGGCATTTTGTAGGTGCCAGGGAGGTCAGCTTATACCTCCGACTGTAACTGTGCCCACATATCCTTGGGGAACTTTGAAATAGCATAGATAATGTCAGCCCAGTTACCATATGCTTTCAGTCTGCCCAGGCAATGATTGTATAATAATCCCTAACAGAAAACTGAAGACAAGATTTCAAGTGGCTGCCAGAAAACAGTTTTTCACTTGGAGTGGCAACTCTGAATAAGGAAGCATCTGACACATTTGATCAGACAAAGAAAATTAGGTCACTCAGAAAAATATTTGATGCTCTTCCTGAGGAACATAATACTAAAAATGCGTCTATCTAGAACGGCTGCATTCTCCTCTTCGGCACTGTTTCTCATATTGTGATGTGTTGTATTGTTCTGAGTAACGGCACTATATTTAGTATCTGTTCAATAGTAGAATAAAGATTAGATAACTGATCGTTTTCCCTCTGTTAGTAATAGGAGTTTAAAATCAAAGAGGGTTTTGTTGGCCATGGGTTTTAAAAAATTCAAGGTAGGAAAACCACTTTTATGCAATTGATTGCTGGATGTTTTCTATGAGGTTTTTTTAAAAAGTCATATTGAATGAAAAGGTAAATGATCTTTTAAAAAATATTTTTCTTCTCTTGGTTTTAAGCACATCCCATTTTTTATCATTCCTGGACAGTCAGTGGAGTGACACTTCACCAAAAAGATCTCAAAGATGGAGGAGTACACTGCTAAATGCCCCTTGTCAGGGAGAGGAGGGGATGAGGATAGCAGGGAGGGTAATGGCAGGAGGGACTGAGTTAAGGTATGGTCCTTTGCAAGGCAAGGACTAGTATTTCTGCTCGCTGTTCTTGTCTGTAGTCACACACCTTCCGTATCCCAGCGAAATACCTTCTTCAAGGTGTTCAGAATGGTTGGGGAAATAGATACAAAACAACATAGATATAAGGAGTGTTGAGGTGCTTTGATTAGTTCAGTGAAGGGAAGAGCCAGAAGCTGAAAAGTCCAAGCAATTGCATTCATAACATGAAGGCATGCAGTGGGAGAGGGGCTTGGGCTATTGCTTAATCCTGGGGCCTGGGTTATGTTTTGCAGCAGCCAGCAGTTCCAGGGAACAGCCCAAGCACTTCGGACAGCTGGCTAGAAGTGAGCTGGTGCTGACTCTAGCACTATTAATCAGCACCCGGGTGGCATGGCTTGTCACTGCTCTGGGAGATTAGGGAAAAACAGGAGTCCCCCAAGACAAGCTGGAGAGTCAGCCTCGTTTATGGCTTACAGTATAATTGTTCATGGAAAAAAAACACATCTCCAGCATTCTTGCTCCGTTTATTTAATTTCCAAGAATCTATCCTCAAAGGAAGTTTCAAAGGCAAAAGTCTGGTTAATTAATGTAGATTTTTCCAGCTTCCTAAACCAGGAATGGAAGCAGTGACCACAGAGTTTTCAGACCTTACAAACTCAAATCTGATTTAATATATAAAGACATGGTTGTTCCTGCATTAATCCTTCCAGATGGTAAATGAATCAGCTTGTGGTATTTTCATTTGATAGCAAAGACATCAGGTAACCAAAAAGGAGTTCCATGCTGCCATCTCAGTCTGATTTGTGGTACTGTGGTACCTTGACTGGTTTAGTCACATCATATCTATGATTCTTCAAATACTGTCTGAAGAACTGAAGTATTTATACGATATGCCTAAAATCTGGTCTTGATTTTCAAAATATTTTAAACACAGACATGAATGTGTCCTTACTTCCTGGCATATTTAGTCTTACAAATTTTATCATCAGATGAAAGAAAGTTTAATAAGGTAAAAAGCTTACCCCGGGTCAAATAGCATGTTAATTCAGAAGTGGAATTAGGCTTCAGGGGGTTTCTGCCACTTAATCATAAGCTCAGTTCATTGGTCCTGCCTCTTTACAGATTCTCTCATTCAGTCTTTAGTTTTTACAAGGGTTTAACTGCCCTCATAAATCATAAATGTAAAAATTTTGAGAGGCTTATTTAATTCAACAGCCTCAGAATGGAGTTTTAGCCTGAAAAGGTGCTTTTGAGAATACACAAATTCAAAGCATCTGGCGCAGAAGGTGGCTGAACAAATGAGATGGTCTCAGTTTCCCAGCATCTATCCCATCCTCCCCAGGATGAGTTCCTTTTTTCCACCCCTTCTTCAGGCTCACCACTACTGTTTCAATTCAGATGAGTTGAAAAGAGACTGCTGTGGGTTGACCCTGGCTGGGTGCCTGGTGCCCACTCAGTCGCTCTATCACTCCCTTTCCCACTGGGACAGAGGAGAGAATTAAGATGGAGGGGAAAAAAACCAGCAGGGTGAGATAAGGCAGTTTTATTACAGTGAAAAGAAAGAAATAAGCAAAGATCTGCAGGCACAAGAGCTAAAGAGGAAAAAAATTCAGTCTCTACTTCCCATTGGCAGCAGTGTTTGGACACTTCCTGGGAAGCAGGGCTTCAGCATGCGTAATGGCTCCTCCTCCCTTCCCTCTCTGTTCACAGACACGGGCTTCCAGCTTAGAGGTGGGTTCACCATCCCACTTCCTCATGTCCTCCCCCTGCTCATGCAGAAAGAGCCAGAGCTCATTACATGGCCTGTTCTTGGAGCTTCCCTTCCCTCTGACTGGGGTTGGAGAGGAGTGATCTCTTGGGCTGCCCCTAAAAGTTGGGGTGGTGGCTTGTAGGGGTGAGGGACTACCCAGAGTTTCTTCTATGAGTGATTTCACTCTTTTGATTGTAAAATTGCATAAATGGGTAAACACTTACTTGCTTTAGTCTCTTCTAGGGTCAGGTCCAGTCCACATCAGAGAGGAATTGCCAGGGTAGGTATGTCAGTATATAAACTTTTGATACAAAATCTATTGACAAAACCACCTTTTTACCCCTAGGAGCTGTAGGTTGAGAAGGAGTTGGGTCAGCTGGCTCATGGGTTGGGTGCAAAGGGTTATGGTGAATAAGGTGACATCAGACTGGTGACCTGTCACTAGTGGGGTTCCACAGGGCTTCATCTTACACCCTGTGCTATTCAACATCTTCATAAATGACTTGGATGCAGGACTGAAAGTAAGCCTGCCCGTGATACTAAATTGGGTGGAGCATCTGACTCCCTCCAAGGCAGAGAGGCCCTGCAAGAGAGACCTTGACGAATTAGAGGGCTGGGCAATCACCAACCACGTGAAATTTAACAATGACAAGTGCAGGATCCTGCTCCTGGGATGGAGCATCCCTGGATGTATGCACAGACTAGGGGATAAGAGGCTGGAGAGAAGCCCTGTGGAAAGGCCCCTGGGGGTCCTGGTCAATGGCAAATGGAACATGAGCCAGCAGTGCCCTGGCAGCCAGGAGGGCCAACCCTGTCCTGGGGAGCATCAGGCACAGCATCGCCAGCCGGGCAAGGGAGGGATTGTCCTGCTCTGCTCTGCTCTGGGGCAGCCTCACCTCGAGTGCTGGGGGCAGCTCTGGGTGCCACAGTATAGAAAAGATATAAAGCTGTTGGAGAGTGTCTGAAGGAGAACTGCAAAGATGGTGAAGGGCCTTCAGGGGAAGCTGTAGGAGGAGTGGGTGAGGTCACTTGGCTTGCTCAGACTGGAGAAGAGACTGAGGGGAGACCTCATCAGGGTCTACAGGGCCAAGCACTGACCTCTCTGGTGATATGTGGCAGAACATGGGGGAACAGCATGAAGCTGTGTCAGGGGAGGTCTGGAGTGGATATTACAAAAAGTTTTTTCTCCCAGGGAGTGGTCAGGTGCTGGAAGAGGCTCCCCAGGGAAGTGGTCACAGCACCAAGCCTGACAGAGTTAAAGAAGCATTTGAACAATGCTCTCAGGCACATGGTGTGACTCTTCGGGATGGTTCTGTGCAGGACCACAGATTGATGACCCTTGTGTGTCCCTTCCAATTCAGGATGTTTTGTGATTCTATGAGTGCTCCTATTTCCACACAAGGGCTGTGAAAGGAGGGCACTGAGCCCCCTCAGAGGAGTGCAGGATGGAGCTCCCATTCAGGAAGTAAATATTCATGATTTTTATAACTATTTATATTTTATCATAAGGCTGTCCCTAACCAAGATTTTATACTAATAGCTGTTACTGTTGCAAGCTTTGGACAGAATTCTTTTATTTTGCAGCAACTCCAAGAGAATACATCACCAAAAGAAAATGCATTTTATTCCTTATTCAGTGTTGCCTAGAAATGTTTCACTTCTTTCCTCTATTGACCAGAAACCCGCCAAAAAAACAAGTTCAGGGAGCAGATGTCAGCTAATCCCAAAGTCTGTGCTAAGAACATGATGGCAACTCACGGAGAGTTCAACAGAATCTAAATGCCTTGCTGGTTTGGTACATGATTATGCTTCGAGCAGATAAGTCCCTGCATTTTAACTTGGGAGCTCAAAAGGGATAAATAACATTTCTGGAGCCAGCCAGCCAACAAATGGAATTTCTTAACACAATGTAATCTTGCTGTGGGGGTTTTCTCGGGCATGTGTTTCCCATCGGGTGTTGTTACACTGCTGTGTGTGTAGGGCTTATCTCCAAGCAAAGGTGGTAATGCTCAGCCATTGATACCCCACGACTTATTGAAGTTGTAAGATGGATGACGGAGGATCAGTGAGGCATTTGATTCATAGCTGATACTTTTTAAATAAGTTCAAGGATGTGACATCACTATTTGTCATAAGTGTTCTTGTTGTGGTAGGGTGTGTACGTGGCAGGAGGGGACAGGAGCTGTCATCATGTAGATAAGCCAGAGAACTCAAAATCATTAGCAATGAATAATTCACTGTACAGAAGAAAATAACAGATGATGTCAGGCAACAGAATAGTGCTAGTTCACTTACATCTCTTTCTGTGTCTCTGATGAAAGGTTTTTAACCCTGATTATACCCTGTCTTAACTGTGAGATTTGCTTTCTGTAGGGATGCTCAGCTTCAGGCAAGATAGAAGGATGTTCCCAAATCCAGTAACTGGGTCAAATCTAATTATCATAGATAATTTGCACATTTCATTTATGGTAAAGGGAAGGAAATGTGTCTCAAGGTAGGTGAATCCAGTTCGGTTTGACAAAGGCAGACTAAAATAGATTCTAAACATAAAGAAAAAGGTCTTTCTGCTAGACCCAATTACTGAAATGAGAAGACAATATTAAAACCTTCGTTCCAAACCAATTTCAGCAATAAAATTAATCAAAGCTGTGACAGACAGTAAACTCCCCTGAATTTCCAGTGTACAAAACCGGGAAATTTCCCTCTTGTCTGAAATGCTGAAAAGTCAACATGCATCACAGCTGAAGATAAAATGGGAATTTCCTAATTTTTTGCAGAACAATAATACAGGATTTTTTCTTACAAATTTAACCATCTATCCCACTTGGATGTAGCCTTCAATTAGGATGAGATTAAAACACTGACAAGGAGTAACTTTTACATATAATCTGATATATTACAAGTAATCAAAGCATCTCAATATGTTCTATTTTGAAATAAAAGTAAAAATAGTAGTACTGAAATTGAGCTTCCTGTATTGTCGAGGGAAAAAATAAATTAGTTGTCATCTCTAAACAGATTTGATAAAGTAATACAACCCTACAGAACATTATTGGTTTTGTTAAATAAGCATTTCTGTTTGGAAAAGAATTGTGCTGTATTTTACAAGTTCTTTATACCACCCAAAGTTGGAAGTGAGATGACTGTTCATCAATGTCTCTTTTGCACTCTCTCTCCATTGTCTTAAATGCAGCCCATCCAGATGTGATAATACTATAGAAACTTTCAATTAAGGAAATACACTCAAACAGTGGGTTTGTTACAGTAGGAAGTTTATTTCTGTACAGAACTGGTTTCCTTAAATGACTTTTCTAGAGTACATGTTTGTTCCCTCTCTATCTCCTTTTTATCTCTGTTCAGCTAAATAATAAATTTAAAATCCCTCATAAAAATGTACACATCTGTAATGACTGGGAATTTTATAACATTTTTAGCACTCAGTATGATCAAGCAGCTTTACAGAAAATATCCTGTGCTCTTGAATAAGCAAAATGCAACACATATTCATAAATATTCCTAAATTTACTATGCTGTATATTCTGTATTTCTGAAAAATGACATGGATCTGGAATATTATATGTGGAATTCCTTTATGCACAAAGTGTCTGTGTGTAGGTATTTGGGCCCAGGTGCTTGGTGAGAGCTGGCTCAATAAATAGGTCTGTGTGTTTTCCTCTCTTCATTTTTTTACTGTAAGGTATTTGTTCCCTAGCATGCAGCTGTGATAGAAGTCTTCAAAAGTCAAGTGCTGTAATTCATAATAAAGACTTTTAGAAAAGAAAGGAAAAAGAGGGAACAGAAGGGAAAGGAAAGCAAGGCGGAGCAAGACAGTAGAGATAAACATTACATATTGTTCCATAAGTGATGTATGGAGCTGCTGAAAAATCAAAGAAATTGAGGGGAAAGTTTTGGTTTTGTTTCGTTGATGTTTCAAAGAAGGCTAACTCTGGAAGCCTTTACTTTTTCTTTACTTTTACCTAAAATTCCAAGGATGTTCAGATGCTCTACTTCAGCCTCAGTCCAATTTTAATACCTCAGGCTAATTGCCTCCTGACTTCTTTCTTTCTTCAGAAACAAGTGGAAAGGCAGCTGGGCATGCTGTCATGCCAGGAGTCTCAGAAGGTATCAGCTCTTTCATTAATTACTTCTTTGCTCTCCCTCTGCTTTATGTTAAAAACAGCCTAGCTGAGTATGTAGAAGTTGTGTCGGCTTCAGTGAAAACGTACTTATGGGACCCTTTAAACTGTCAGGTTACATCACATAAACTGAAGGGATCATATTCAAACAATTGTAAAACTATTTTCTTGCCCGAAAGAGCACACCATGATGCCATTTAGCTGGAACCTGAAGCTATGGGTATCCTGCTGTGGTATCATGTGCAGTGAGCGCATGTGATTGTTCTCCTGAGGCATTTGTTACATGCATCTTGTTAACCCTAGTTCAGTCAAAATAACTGCCTTCACTGCTGCTTGACCTATTTTAGCATAATTTAGCCCCGAATGTGGTGCATTTCAGTTGCAGTAAGTTTATTCTGCTGGCATTAATACCATGGGAACTTAAAATGGAACCACAAGAGTTTGAAAATATCAGTCTTATTAACTCAACAGTTTGGTTTTAGTAATTTATGCATCTTTCAGAACTGACCTAATACTTAAATGTACATAAAAGAGCAAGCAGTAATCAATCCCAGACTTCTCCTTGTAACAAACCAGGCTTTTCCCAGATTTCAGAAAATGGAGCATATTTAAGAGTTCTCTAAGCCTTGTTAATAGCTGCATCTATGGGACTTCTAAAAGTGCTAAAGGTGCAAAGAGGATTTATTGTCATTTCTGCAACAACAGGAATAGAGTTAGATCTATTTAAGAGTTGAGTGCTAAGGGCAAGATCCAAATCTCTTCCTTACTGTGTCGAGACTGAGGCACCGTTCAGGCATCTGTGCAGAAAGTCCCCAGATCCCAGCAGACACTCCTGGCTGGCCTAGGACCTCTCTGGGCACCTGCTGCTCTGACCTGGCTCTGTTGCTTGCGTAGGACACCCCCTGGTACCCAAGGGGGTCCAGCTGGTACCCGAGCCCACGGCACACACACGAAGTTCAGCTTGAACAGCTGTAGCAGTGAAGTACACACATGCATAAACATCCAGAAAAAGTCCCAGGTAACAAATCTCCAGGAAAAGGGTTTGAATCCACCAACTCCAGTACAAGGGCTTACCAGCACGCTAAAAAGAAAACAAAGCAAACACAGCAGGGAAGTGCTGTGCTGGGTGACCCTTGTGTAACAGCTGCTGTGTTAAAAAGGGGCAGAAAGAAGGTCCCAGACACAGTCTCAAGAATGTTTCTGATTTCTCCTGGTAACTGTTGCATGAAAAAAGCATGAAGGGTGCAAAGAGCAAGAACCTTTCAGCTGAGAGCCATAATCAATTGCGCCTCCCAAGGTTCTAGAAGATGCACAATGATGGAGAGCAGCTGTGCGTTCAAAGCTGGTGGGGTGAGCTGAACAGGTAAGTTCAGCTCACCCCACCAGCCCCTCAGACTGGAAAAGGCATAAAGTCCCAGGTTTCACATGAGCACAAACATCATGGTCCGCCTCAGAGGCACATGGCAGACCAGGACTTGTCGGTGCCTTTCAGGTAAGAGGGGACTGCATAGTCCAGGTGCTGCAAGGCGAAGGTGGCTGGTTATCACTCAAGAGTCAGGCCCCTGAGCTATAGAGGAGGGGTCTCTAGATCATTATTAGTGTCTCAGAAACTCTGTCTTTAACAAAGAAGATTTCTGGAGAGCCTTAATACCTCAGTTACCCTTCCCACTGCCAGAGTTGCCTCACTACCTGACTGGTAACAGTACCTCTCCTGGGGCCAGGCAACTATTGCTGAGACATTACAAAATCTCAACCTGACAGTTAAAGCACAGATCTGCATCACACACTAAAATCTGGTTGAGGAATGTGCTTTTTAACTAATAAAACTCCTGTGTGCTTAAGGTTAGACACATGCTTATAGATGTTGCTGAAATGGGGTCAAAGAATACAGCTCTCAGTCCTTGTTTCAGGAATTGTTGTACAGTAAGTTATTGTGACCTAAATATTGTGGCCTCTGCTGACACTTCATGTGATAAGGTAAAATCCATTTTAGAAATTTTAAGGGTGACATAATCAGTGGTGAGGAGAGACAGGAGACAGAGTTAGCCAATACTGGGACTACTCCTTCCTTCCCTTGGGCTTAAATTAGCATGATACAATTTAAGGTTTGAGCTTGCAGCCTTTTACCAAGGGGTGTAAATTCTGGATTTTCACCTGCAGTCTCCTGTGTGAGCTGTTTGACTGACAGAAATGCCTACAACATCTATTTTCAGGTGCAGCAGAGGACTCGTGGTCCCAAATGCACATGCTCAGAAGTGAAGGTCCATCCCAGCCCAGGTTCAGAGGAGGGAGAAGGAGCCAGAGCAGTGCCCAGAAAACCATGGAGCAGAAGGGCTCTGCAGGAACTTTACACGAAGTCGAACTTCACTTCACTTGTCAGCCTGATCTGAGTGACTCACTGAAGGTGCTGAACAGACTAACGAGTGGGAGGAGGAAACAGGGAGGGGGAAAAGGAAGAAAGGGAGACAGGCAGTAAAATGAAACTAGGAACATTGATATATGACCAAAAAAAAAAAAAAGAGTGGCTGTTTTTTAGAAAGTTTCACTACTCCTTCCACTAGTCCTTTTCCAACTCTAATGTGAATGGCATAAAATCCAACATCTCCTAGATGTGAGGAAGAAAAAAGAAGTGCGAATAACTAAAGTGAGATGATACCACTCTTAACCTGATATTTATGATGAAACTCCAGGGGTTTGATTTATTCAGCTGTCACTTACTGTTCATCCCAAGTGTAACAGAGGACATGTTAGGACATGTTAGAGGAATTGCAGCCTTTGTTTAGGGTTTGTTAGCATGATTCAATTTTTTACTGGCCTTCTGGGAGTTACTTTTCATCTTTAGGCAGGTACCATTGCTAGGAGGAAAAGAGAGGTTTTTTCCTTTTTTTT
>VZRF01011155.1:856853-914973 GCA_013396875.1 Vireo altiloquus | reverse complement strand
TTTTTTTTTTTTTTTTTTGGCTAGCTCCTAGTGCAAGGTGGTTATTAAAAAAACAGGAATTTGAGTTTGCTGAATGTGTGCTGGGATGTCCTCTGACCTATGATGGGAGTTACTGATAGGGAGTTACTGCAGTGCTGGTTTTTGTTAGAGGATCAGAGCAGTAGGGCAGAAGTGACTTGTGTGGGCATCCGTCCTTTGAAGGTACTGCAAAAGAGCAAGTAACGCTTAACACCAAACCAGATTTTTTACTGTTATTGAAGACAGAGTATTTTGCTTAGAGAACTGTGATTAGCACAGGGACACACGGTGTCTCTAAAGACCAAAAGTCATGTTTACTACTGTTCCTGGAGAGGCTCCCTGTATCCTAACCTGGCTATGTTCCCCTCATCCTTCCCCCACCCCATCCTACTTTCAGTCTCTCCTGGGTCTCCTGAGAGCTATTTCTCATCTCTGAGCTTCCCAAACTCTGCATTGGTGGTGTGAAGTACACAAACAAAGATTTCTTGGAGATAATTGTCTTCATTCAAGGAGTAATTTGAGATTTATATCCTGATGTCCATAAATGAAAGACCACAAAGCCTGTGGTCTGAACCCTGTACCCTGCCCACGTGGTGCCCCCGGGTGAGCCTGGGGGGTTGCTGTCTCCATTGAGGCTCCCTCCAGGCAGTCAGTAAGTATCGTGAAGTGACTGCTTTTCCATCCAAAGAAGGGCTGATGTGAAGGTACATCAAAGAAAACAATGAATGCCTCCTGCTCTGACCTACATATTTCATTCTGAGAGACTCAACTACATCTGCTAGAACACTTGGAACAACTGTTATCATTCAGAAACAAAAAGTCATTTCTCCAGGGAATGGGGTGGGGGGGAGGACCCTGTAGTGGCTTGCTGGGGTGCAGAACATTTAAACTCTGCAGTATTGATTGTAGTTTATGATTGAATGTAATCATTACTGTGTCTATATTTTTCTGTTTCAATGAAACCATCAGGCAGTGAGTCATGCTGTGCATGTAACCCGGAGGAAAGTGCAAAGAGGCTGCTGAGGAGTAGCAGTACAAAAATACCATTGGCATCTTTTCCCTAAGAGAGCAGGGCTCTGGACAATTTCCACAGTCTATTGCTGTTTTTCTTTTACATGCATTTGCTGCTAAAATGTGTAATAGAATTGAGGACACGGTTGTGAGTAAAGAGTCTTCTCGCACATGCTGTTCCATAATTAAAGAACAGCTATAATAGAAATCCTGCTTCTACTTTTTTTTTTTTTTGCATTAACGAGCTCAAATTCTTATAGGCATTAAAAGGGCATATGCTTTTCTTCTAATTTAGAGATTAAAAAAATCTCACAGCAGATCAAGAGGAAGGCTGCAGTTTGAACTCTTTAGTGAAAGAAGATGCAGTGTCGTTAGCAACAAAACAATTTTAATTAGCCCAGTCCTGGATTTGCGGTAACACATGCCAAAAGGATAGTAATCTGGAACAATGGGAGATACTATCCTCTTGGTTTAGTACAGAGGTTTCAACTCCATGAGAAATGAGCACCCTTCAAAATATTTTAATTGCAGTTTTTAATTACCTGGACTTTATATAACGTTTATGTTGTTGGGTTTGGTTTGGTTTTTTTCCACCGAAGATACTAAAATCCAATGTGGGAATTCTCTTCTCCCTAGAATTAGGCTTCTTTCAGTCCCATTTGTGGATAGAGCATATTTTTATTAAGCTAAAGAGAAGAAATTCATCCTTATTAGCAATGCCTCATTGCATTAGAAATCAGGGTCTGTGGCTATCAACCTGTGGAGACGCAGTGGGAAGACATGATTGCAGTTTGATTCAGCTGTGCCAGGCACTGAGTAAAGATTATGCACTCAGATAGACACCCTGTCTCAGAGCACAAGTGAAGAATGCCGTCCTAACTGCGCAGAGCATGGTCGTGCCAGTGTGTGAGCTATGGCAGCAGAACCTTTCTTTAGTGGTCTGAAATGTCAGCTCTGTTGAATTAAAAACCAGGGTTTTTAAGGGAGTTTCCCACAAACCTCATGTCTGGGACATGATACATGCCAAAACCACTCTAGCAGCTGCGTGCTGCAGCACAGTGGCTTGTCTTCTGCCCCAGCAGATCCTGGAAGGATTTTAAAGAGAAATGCTAATTGCAACACAGGGTAACTGCATGCCGGAGCTGGCTAGCATATAAGTCCCAATTTCTCATCCCCCTGCTTGCCAACTTATATCTGATGTGGTTAATGGAAAGCAGCTGCAGAGCTACTGTACTGGTGCCCTGCAGTGCTGTTTCTGGGCCTCCCACCCCACAACTTCCCAGTTGAGGAGATGTGTTAGAATCATAGAAACACAGAACCGTGTGGATTGGAAGGAAACTTAGAGATTATTTAGTGACAACCGGCCTGCCATGGGCAGGGACACCTTCC
The DNA here is from genome assembly GCA_013396875.1 of Vireo altiloquus. Taxonomy (NCBI): domain Eukaryota; kingdom Metazoa; phylum Chordata; class Aves; order Passeriformes; family Vireonidae; genus Vireo; species Vireo altiloquus. The sequence goes on along the minus strand of VZRF01011155.1, from coordinate 912,555 downwards.
ACTAGACCAGGTTGCTCAAAGCCCCATCCAACCTGGCTTTGAACACTTCCAAGGATGAAGCATCCACAGCTTCTCTGGGCAACCTGTTCCAGTGTCTCACTGTCCTCACAGTAAAAAAGTCTTCGTACTATCCAGTCTAAACCTACCCTCTTTCAGTTTAAAGCCATTCTCCCTTGTCCTATCACTACATGCCCTTGAACAAAGTCCTTCTCCAGCTCTCTTGCAGGCCCATTTAGATGCTGGAAGGTATATAAGGTCTCCCTGCACCCTTCTCCAGGCTAAACTGCTCCAATTCTCTCAGCCTTTTCTTGGTAGAAGAGGTGCTCCAGCCTTCTGATCAGCTCTGTGGCCCTCCCCTGGACTCACTCCAAGACATACAACTCCTTTTTATGCTGGGGACCCCAGAGCTAGGACGTGGAGGATGAAATTTGTGCAGGTGTTTGTGCCCAGGGTGCCAAACCCTCACACTTCCCTCCCTCACTGCCCTGCTAAATGACACCCATGATGGCAGGAGAGGAGGCACCACTGGAGAGCACCTGCCCGCTGAGGTGTCTGGTGCCCAGGGCCCCACGAGCCAGCACGTCTGCCACCTCTGCGTGGTGGCCCTGGCCACTGCCACCCCTCGTGGGTGCCCAGCCTACCCCACTGCCCTGCCTGACACCCAGCACGGTGCTGCCACAGGGCCGCGGGGAATGCAGCAGGAGCAGGAGGCACGCCGAGGCACCCCAGGCTTCCACTTTGTAGACAAGTCAGGATTTAATTTCTTGTTTTTCAAAGAAAAGAGAAAAGAATCTCTAGTCCTAGGGGCATCTTCAGGAGGAGCAGGGACTCAGGAGCCCCTGCAGGTTGACTCAGCCTCTTTAAATATTTAATTTCTCTTGAGGTGTGATATGTTTTTCTGTCTCCTGGGAGACTATTAATTTGTGCCTTTTTTTTTTCCTAAGGGACCCTTTACTCTTCTGGCTTTTAAGTCCATTTTTGGTACCCTGTCACATATTGGTGTGTACTCTGAGGGGATCTTGTCAACTGGAGACAAAATGGAGATTGCAAGTTTAGCCCTGCTGGTGTTTTACGTGATTTGCTTTGACGGGGGTCTTCTCCATGTTATTGAGTAGGATACACTTAGACAATCTAAGCAGGGATTGGGTTTTCACTCTCTTTGTTCCAGCAGGGCAGTGAAAGGTGACATTTTGGCACAATGTGGGGTTGTACCAGATTATATGAATTGGAAATAGAGGTAAACATGAGGAAATTTTTTAGAAAATCATTAGATGAGAAGGAGGCTCTTCAAAATAAGGGTTTATTTCTTAATATCTGTGAAAAAACATAGCTAGTCACTGACAGCTGAGCAAAAGACTTTGACCCAGTGGTTTTGCAGAAAAAGGGGCTGGCTTTTCGACAGCAACATCTTGCTAGGTTGTTGAATCCTGTGCTGCATGGAAACAGCATGAAACAGAAACATAAGGGCAGAAATCAGAGAAGTTGCTTAAAAATGAATGGAGAAATGTTTCTTCTTTCTTTATGCTGGGTCAAAAGTACATTTCACATCTGTCACATGTGCCCCTGACCCCAGAGGTGGCCTAGGCAACCTCCCACTGCCACCGCCTTCCTCCATGTCCAGGCTGGCAGTCAGAAAACTTGTTCTTCTGCCAGTGCACAGAGCACATTTGAGGTACTTGTCATTGTGATGGCAGAAACCCCAGAATGTCAGCATAAAAGTTTTTTTTTTCTCTGTAGAACTGTATTTTAAAGAGTTTTTGAAACTTACTGGGAAAATACTTCCACCTTGAAGAAAAAAATTAATGGTGGTGGTAGTCTGCATACTTACACAGACAGCTGTTATCTATTTTATTAGTTAGTGCTTGGATCTTGGAATCAAAATCTGAAATTCATCAACATTGGCAACATCCTACAGCGTTTTCACAAGAAATGAATAATTCTGACCATAAGCAGAAGCAACTTTGATATTGGCATTAAGTTTCTGTTCAGAATTATTTATTTGGGAGATTTCACAAAACTCCTTCCTTTGTTAAATAGCAATGTAACATATCAAAACACAAGCATTTGGATCTAATTAACAAAAGCAAGATTCTTCTTCATGAAGAAAACAGAAAACCACTTTGGCCCACACTGTGATTCCTGCAGATGAGTTAGTCGTTTGGAAATAATTTCTAGCACCTTCTCTTTGCATTTTTATTTTGTGTACCATTTTCTGGCAAAGGCTCCATACTAGGGTTGTCTTTCAGCCTTTACAAGATACAGGCAAATGCTCCTTTTTTTCCTGAAGTTACATACTAAATTATAACAAGAAGCTATTTCATTTTCCACTCATTTGTCTCAGAGAAATAAACATTAAAAAAAATCAGAAGTAATTAATAATCTTCAGACAACAATGCTATACTTAATATGAGGGAAAATATTTTCCATCTATGTTACTGCCACACAGCCCTCCCAAACAGCATTTGGTGACTAACTCTGATATTACACTAAAGCCTTCAGGAAATCTGAGATGATCAGGAAAATATTCTGGAAAGTATAGTCATGTACCCTAGAATATTAATTTTTCTACTAGAAAAGCAAAATACATCCAAAGCTGGGATTTCCAGCTATGCATCATTGACATATGTCTGGATTTGTGGGCATATATGTATGTAGCCTTGTGGTTCCACTTTAATGCTGGATTTGGGTAGATGGGTAATTCTGAATGGGTAGATGGACAACAACTACTCCTATCCCCAGGTGCTTTGATACATGTGCTACAGAGATATCAGTAAATTAGCAAAGACTAATTTTCAAACACTTCACACAAATTGTGAGTTTTTTCAAGTCTACTCAGCATTCTCAGCCATGAGAAGAGTGGTTGAAAATTGAACTAGCTTCATGGACAAATCACCAATGAGGCTGGGAACATGTCCTTCTAAAAACACTCTCCTGGGTCAAAACAAGGCAACTGGGTCTGGCACTGCTGTGCTCCAGCACACTGGAAGCATGTCAGGGATCTGCTAAACTCCCTCTTCCCACTCTCAGAAGTTCTCTGTCGAGGGAGGAGTCAATGGCCCCTGTTGCATATCTTCTCTGTGACTCAAGCCAAGTGCCAAATACTGCTGCCCTACAGCTGGCCACTACCTCATTATCTGCTCCTGGGGTGTCAGCTCTCTGAGCAGATGCCTTTTTGCCCTTATATCAGTCACATGACATTTTCTGCAGGATTGGTTATTTTCATTTAAATGTTCCTTGATGTTCCTCTAAAATGCACATTAATTTCTCTTACCTTATGAAAGGAGGGCTTGGCCCCTCTTTTTTATCACTTAGAAAGATTAAATTAGCTTTTTAGCTGATAGTAGACAAGATATACTTCATATTCCAGAGGCAATGTGACTACAAGGCCTGAACTGAGCAAGAGTAATTCAATTGACTCTACTCAAGCTGCACTAATTTGCACCAACTATAAATTGATCTTTTCTTGTGAAATATGTCTAGGAGTGACCTTGCACTAACTGGCTCAATTAATCCTGGGCAGCATCTCACCCTCAAAATAATGTCAAAGTCCTTTTTAGGAAATTAGCCAAAATTTTGCATTTTCACATTTAAAAGAAAAATCAAAGGACAGCACTGAAAAAAAGATGAGGGCAGAATTAGGCCAATGTCTTACATAATCCATGTACTAACTACATTCATCTATGATACAGATGATGAAAACATAGCATTTTTCACAGTATTATTCTTTCTTCTCCTTGCTTGTTTCTGTCTTTTCACTGTATTTTTTATTCTCTTGTTCTTGCACAAAATCCTATTCCGTACACTTTATTAATACGAAATACTACAGAAGATGAAAGATCCAGATGGCTGCATGAAGACTGTGAATCTGTAAGAGAGATCTTTGCAACTTCTTAAGCCACCTGTGTATTGCCTATTTGTGCAGGGTCACGGCTGTTGGCAACAGGACAGCCAACATTCCTGCAGGGAGACATCACAGCGGAGGACCAGGCTGCTGTTCTACCCAGGCAAGGGAAGGCATAAGTGAGCACAGACAGCTTTCTAGAAGGGCCACTCGCCCCCATAATTTCACTCAATGAACTGGCCAACCAAACCTGGCCATGCCATGCTGCCAGCAGTTTCTTTGCTGCCACCATACAAATCCATGCCCATCAGATCGTTCAAACTGGACCTTGTTGTGCTATTTAGGACTGCAATGGCAAAGGTCCCAGTCAGCATGAGGCTTCCTGGTCTTCCTATGCCAACATGATTCTATGATTCTATTCTATGATTCTTTGACTAACTGCCCCTTCTTCAGTGAAAAGTTAAACCAATATTCCCCGTCCATCCCTTCTACCTGGCAAATGCAATCAGAGCTTTCTCTTTACTTAAAGTAAACAACTGAATACATTTGCCTTAAACTACCCTTAGCACCTTTTTAATCAGGGAAAGAAAGCACTTACAGCAATTAAAGCAAAAGTCAATGTGTAAAAATCAGCTTATAAATTAGTTTCTCTGCACTGTCAATTATTTTTAAAACATTTTTGACTGCTTAAATTAATTCCAATTTGAATTCAAGATGCACATTGCCACAGAATAAGATTCAGGACATAATTTTTACTCATCACTACTGAGCTCTACAGTCATATCTTTTCTCTTTACTTTTTTTCTGCTTTTCTTGAGTCATCGCTAATGGAAGTTCTAAATATAGGTATGACTAACAATGCAAACTTTAGAAACTGTATGTAAACTACTGCAAGAAAAACAGATCAGAGAGTTATGCTCACCAGAAATTCAAACAACTGTTGCCAACCACTACATACGAGTAATGATTACTGCATTTTTCTCATTAGAAAGGCAGCTGTCATATAGCTTACGGTTTGGACAGAAAGAAATAAGTTAGCATATTGCTTAAGAGCTGTCTGCTAAATCCTTGCTCTATTTTGCCAAAAATACACTAGAACATAAAATCCTTCATTCTGCAGAATAATAAATGTCATGTTTCCATTTCCCAGTGTCTTGTCAGATTGTTTAAGATAATCAGGATCAAATAAGACAAACACAATGAGCTCTGGACCTCAGACTTCAGAGCAGTGGTTTTGACACTGCCAAAGACAAGTGACAAACCAAGCAAAGACTGAATGCTTGGTACTGTTGCTTAACCCATTATAAGGATACAATTTTTATCTTTTAGTCACAGTTTTTGACAAGAAGCTACCAATACAACCTGAGACCTCTGCCATCAGACAGTAACACTCAAAGACTGGCAGATACACGGTCAAGACCAAACATAATTATTTTGCAAACCCAAGTGGATGCATCTGAATCAAATGGGAAGCCAAGCATCCCTGAAAATGTTTTGTGCTGGAGGACTTAGATACAGCACCAGATGATCAACCACCAGTTGATATTTAATACTACTACTACTACTACTACTACTAGTAATAACAATGATGGCATTGATGGGATAATGCGAAAGGAAGTTCACCACTGAGCTCCTTTTCCCCAGTCATTATTTGCCTCTAATTCCCACATGTGCAGGTCCATTTTCTCCAGTATCTGACAGTCCAGATTATCTGAGTATTTGTTTACAGTGACTGGTACATAAGTTACCTATGGTGAAGACCTTTCCTGCACAATTGCAACACATAGTTGAACAGAAAGAATCAGGGCTGATTATCTCTAGCATGTGGAGTAATTAAGTATTCTGTGTTATTAGATGCAATTTATTACCACCAAATTGTTTGAAAAAACTAATGTGAAGACAGCTTGACCAACCTCTAACCAGTGCTGATGCCAGATTTAGTCAATTCAGTGAGGCCGAATTTAAGAGTTCTACCATCTTGTGTGGACTTTCACTGGAGTCTTCTGTTCTATCTTATTGTCAGCATATTCAGCACTGAATTATCTGAACCCATAAGGCTAGCTTTGAAGAAATCTGTCAGTTTGAGATGAGATACTCACTGAGATTTTCGAAAGAACTTATGTGTTTTTTTACCTTGGCGTTTATAAAACTGCCACGTTGATGAGAACGATTCCCCAAGTTTTGCTGTACCATATGGTCCATGTGCTGTTAGGAGGCCATCTACTGTGTTTCCTTGTTAGTCATTCAACTGCATATTGCGTCCATCTGCAACTCTCATATGTAGTTTTACTGTAATTGCCCTTTTCATAGTGCATTTCATTCTGCTTCGTGCTGGCTTGTGATAATGTTCTTTCCAAGACGTGCTTTACCAAACACTTTTTGAAAGGTGCAGTAGTGCCGTGATGAATGGCAGGGTCGATGCAGGCGCAGAGCACAGCTCTAATGTAGAGGAAGGTGGTTAAGGGTGCTCATCTTGGGGATGAAGAGAGACATTACTTTCCTTTCTCTCCTTCCCCTCAATCCTCAGCAAAGCATTTCAGCTGTTCCAGAGATGCAAAGGGTCTCCTCAGCCAGCTGGGCTTGTGCTACTCTTTCTTTCCCTGCACTTTGCCACACTTTAGAAGGTCTTACCCCAGCTCAGTGTCTCATGAGGAGTCTTTAAAAAAACCTTCCTCAACCACTACCTCATGGTATCTTTAAGACCCCTGGAAGCAGCCGTAAGAGTGGTATTTGTGAGAGGCTGAAACTGTGAACAGATCCTGTAGCCGGATAGTTCTGCGCTGTGATCACACCACAGGCTCCAACCTGGGCAGGAGCAGCCAGTGTGAAGGTCGTACACTGCACTCTGGTGTCAGCAGAGTGAGCAGGAGGCACCTTCCCCTCTGCCAGTGCTCGACAAATCCTCCAGCACAGCACTGGCTTTGGGGATAATTTGAGGCTGACACAATTTGTATTCCCTTAAAGACCTCATTACACATACTGCTCATTTAACCTTTAAAAAGGATGGAAGAAAGTGTGCCAATGGATTCTGGCTGATAAATATCTAAATTAAGTAAATTTAATTAAAAACTGTTGTAAATGTCATCTAATCTGTGGATGCTGCGAAAATTGTGGTTGTAGCTTTGAACCAGTTTCAAAATGTGTAAGGATCTCCTTACACAATTTTCTACAGAATATTTTTTTTTCTTGGTTTCAGGAGAACAGTCAAATTTATGTATTTTTTATTGCTCAGTAAAAATACTGAACTCAAAACTTGGAGAACTTTCTTGAATCTTGTTACTGCCAGGTGATGCTGGCTGGAACAGTGGTTTCTTTCTAAAGCCATTAAGTGTTATTTTGCCAGATAAAAGATGGGGGAGGAAAGAAAGATATGTGCTAAGTTGCATCTAGGGAATCCTGCTTCTCAGTACACAGAAAATAAAAAGATCAATGCATTTTTTTCAGCTTCTATTCTGGCCACGTTGTGCTGTTTGGGTGAAAACACCCTCAGCCCCTCTGTTACTTTAGTGCACACCAGTGACAGCTGCTCAGTGGGGAGCTCAGTTTGATGAATTTAACAAAATCTTGTTGGCTGACCTTTCCATGCTGGAGACATGATTTCATTTCTGTTGTCTGAAAATGAGCACCAACAAGACAAGTTATTTCCATGTCTCAGCTGGAATATCATAGTCCTAATGTGTTTCCAAGTATTACTTTATCTGTATAATGCTACGACTTTTAGGTCTATCTAAGAACAATAACATTTTTTTTTCCTTTCTACTTTCTTCATGTACTAGCAAAAAGATTATTTTGATCTTTTTCTTTTCCAGTCAGTCTGTATACTGCAAATATCAATCCAAAAAAACCCCTGCTTCTTGGAACAGCGAGGTGGGAAAGCTCCCAGAGATGTATTTGCAAACCGATGCTGAGGCACATGCAGAAACTGGTTCAAGCATGTAGGATGTGTGTAGGATCCCAGACAGACAAACTGAGCGGAGTACTGGCCATCCAAGTTCACTGTTTTGTTCCAGTCACCTTCCGACATTGCTGCCAAGTTGGTTCTTCTGGTTTAATCATTCTTCTGATGTCGTGAAAATTTAAAAGCCTGATCCTACGGTAAAAGGCTTGGGTTTTCTTTTCTGCTTGTTCTTCATAAAGGCGAAGGGGATCATTCAACAGATCATTCGTGCAGAGGGTGACCTGACAAAGCCACACCAGCAGAGCTGAGTTGGTGGGCCCCAGGGGTGGCCCACAGCAAGGAAAGGAGTAAGAAGCAGTTACAGCATGGAAGAACAGGTAACCCACGCCAGCAATAGGAACAGCTGATCAGAATATTCCTTTAAACTCACTGTCCTCTCTGGAGTGTCAAACCCAACCACCTGTTTTCCTAAGACCTACATTTATGTAAAACAGGTATCTCTGAGAGGATTCCAAGAAACAGTAAGTGTCTAGGAGCCCTAATATTCCCCTGCAATTGCACCCTTCAGTGGAGTGGCCTACGAATCCCAAAGAAATGCAAAAAAATATGAAAAATGTTCAAAAAAATTCAAAATATTCGAATCACCCTTCATTAGGTCACAGTTCAACCCTTACTACAGTTTGAAAGATACTTCAATCTCATTTAATAATTCATCTTTTGAAGAGCTTTGAAACCTTTCTCTGCTGCCAGAGAACAGATTTGGCTCTAAGGAACATTTATGTTTTTATTGCTTATTGTTCAGATAGTACAAGGCAGTGTACCAATTCTGCTCCCAGTGAAGTCAGTGACACATGTAAAACTGAAGCAATGGAGGAAATTCAATATAAGGCGAAATTATAGAGCTAATACAGGTATGGATATATCAGAACTTGTGTTTTGGGTTAATCCTGTTTTGGGACAAGGAGAGAGAGCAAGGATGATGTGCCCCTTTTGAAGTTCAGCTCTCAGGTCTTTATGAGTATGCTTATTTCAGAGAGAATTCCTTTCTGCCTTTTTTTCCTGCTATCTCCTATGCAGGGATGAACAACCTGTTTTTCCAGTTTTAGCTGAGGATTACCATAGCAGGTACAATATGGAAAAAAAAAGTATAAGTTAGATGGATTTCTATTTGCAACATATTTTTCAGCTATGCCTACAGGTTACTCTTGAGACCCTGTTTCTTTATTTTATACCCTTCTACCTTTCACATCACCCAGATAAAAATAGCCTTTACCTAGAAAAAAATCCTGCTAGCAGTTCCAGATCTAGATGGTATATACATCCCAGGTGACTTCAGGATCTCCTCAGACCACATTTTTCTCTATTCCTCTTGCTAACATTGCCTTTTTTACCATTTCCCACACTTTGAGCTTTTCTTGGGAGTGTTATGACCTTGCATGTGGCCCTTCTGTCCACAGCTGTGCCTTTGCCCAGACCCTTTGCCTCAAGAAGACACTTCCAGGCAGGCGCTCCTTTCAAATTGATTCCTGTTGGTCTTCAAGGCACAGCCAAGAACAGGCATCAGTGAGAAGACCAAACTGATCTTGCTCAGCTCTTGGGGCAAGGCAACAGGATCCCACCACTCCCCATCCTCCTCAGCTCAGCCCTCCTCTGGCTGGTGCTGCATGGGAGAAGAAGGGAGGAAAGGACAGGACAAGCCAGGGAGCCAAATCTGCCCCATGCTTGCTGGCATCTCCACATGCTTCCCAGATAGGCACCCAGGAAATCCCAGTGCTGTGAGTATAACTCAATTCCTTTTTCAAAACCTGATTCCATGGAAGAGTCCCATAGAAACTGGTGGGCCATTTTGGGAGAATAAGCTCTATCCATGTTAGCAATAGCTTTTAACACCGATCTGTAGCAAGGTCACATTTGAATGTGTGTAACCCCAACTCTTCCTGTCCGAATTTCTACAGAGACTATCTGGCATTCAACAGAGCAGAACATCCAAGTGAATTAGACTAAAAACCACCATTCTATAACATTAATTTGAACGTATTTTCTTGCTGCATTCTCCCTCTTTGAAAAAAAAAAAAGAACAAACCCAAAGACAACTATTTTCCCTCCTCAACATTCATACAGAGTCACTGAGCTGATTCCTTTGCATGCACAGCCAGCAACAGAAGTGGCAGGTGAGGCTCACATTCTCCTGCTTGCAAGGTGCCTATCGTATTGCACCCTTATAGCCCATGCGCTTTTCCGCTGAGCTGGACACCCAGCATTGTCACTCCTAAAATATTTGTGAGTGCTACAGGATTTTATAGGGAAGGATTTCTTGAGGCAAGATTTAGTCAAATTTAATCCAAGTCACTTGGTGCAGCTCCATTTGTTAAGAACGGCTCCCGTGCTTGAGAAGAACCCATCACTGTGTTTTGCCTCACAATGCTGCAGAACACAATAACAACAACATTAAACTCAATACCCTGAAGGGGCATCTGTTGTCAAGGGTCACATTTTCCTTCATTCCAATTAACCTACTTGTCATATTGGATGGTAGATGCACTCTGCAAACTGCCCTCAAGTGTTCCTCATGCTCTTTTAGTAATAGAAAGTGGGGAGATATAAAATAGTTCATGCTTTGCTGTTTGACTTGTCCTTGGTATTTTATCTTATTGGGAAACCCAAAGAAATTAATACTGTTGCAAAGGGTTTAAGTGTCTGAAAGCACAAACAGGCTTCTGACTTGTGCAGCATGCCTGGAACACCAGTGCTGGTGACATCAGCCCTGGGGAGAAGAGGGACTCGACCTTTTGGTTCCTGTCCAGATTTTGCACAGCCCATCTGCTCCCATGCCAAATAAAAGAGCTGTGGTGGATGCCAGGTACCCACCAGGGCCATTCTATATCTCCCTCTCCTCAGCTGGACATGGGAGAGAACATATAATAAAAGGCTTGTAATCAATAAGGTCAGGGAGGGATAACTCACTGATTACTTTCAAAGGCAAAACAGACTCAACTTGGGGAAAAATTAACTTAATTTATTACCAATTAAGTAAGAATACGATAATGAGAAATAAAACCAAATCTTAAAATCATCTTCCTCCTTTGCCCCTCTCTTCTTCCTGGACTTAATACAGAATTCTCTGCCTCCTTCCCATCAGTGGAATGGGAAGAGGTTACAGTCAGTACATCACACATTGTCTCTGATGCTCCTTTTTCCTCAGGAGGACGACTCCTCGCACTTTTCCCCTTCTCCAGCATGAGGTTCCTCCCACAGGAGACAGTCTTCCATGAAATTTTCCAACCTCAGTCCTTCCCACAGGCTGCAGTTCTTCACAAACTGCTGCAGTGTGGCTCCTTCACACAGGGTGCAGTCCTTCGGGAACAGTCTGCTCCAGTGGGGTCACAAGCCACAGAATCATCAAGGTTACAAGAGCTCATCTTGTTCAACTGTCAACCCAGCACCACCAGAATCACCCCTAAACCATATCCTCAAGTGCCGCACCCAGACGCCTCTTGAACGCTTCTAGAAATGGTGATTCCACCACTTCTCTGAGAAAATCCTTCTGATACCTAACCACTCTTTCGGTGAATTTTCTTTTCTAATTCCTAGTCTGAACCTCCTTTGCCTCAACTTAAGGCCATTTCCTCTTGTCCTTCCACCTGAAACATGGCACAAGAGACTGACTACCGCCTTGCTACAACCTCCTTCCAGGTAGTTTCAGAGAGCAATGAGGCCCCGTCTGAGCCTCCTCTCCTCCAGACTAAAAAAGCCCAGTTCCCTCAGCTGCTCCTCATAGGACATGTTTTCTAGACCCTTCACCAGCTCTGCCGTCCTTTTCTGGACATTCTCCAGCAACTCAAAGGCTGTCTTGAAATGAAGGGCCCAGAACTAGACACAGGATTTGAGGTGAGGCCTCACCAGTGCCAAGTACAGGGGGACAATCCCTGCCCTGGTCCTGCTGGCCACACTATTGCTGATACAGGCCAGGATGCCATCGGCCTTCTTGGCCACCTGGGCACATTCTGGCTCATGTACCATTGTCAACCAGCACCCTGGACTAGGGGATGGTGTTCCTTCAAGGTTCTCCAGGGTTGTTTCTAGGTGGGCAGGAAAGGCAATGTACGAGTCTGTATGAAGCACATCTGAAAGTGCGGAGAGCACTGTTCTAGAAAGTGTATTTGCAGTTACTCTGTTTCTTCCAAGTTTGTATTTAATTTCCAAATCCTGTGCTTGTGTTGGAAAAAAAGTATTCTCTACATTCTGGACTTAGTTTTGCATGGTAACCAGTAATAACCTGTACCCATTTTCAGCTAATGTATCCCATAAATATCAGCAGGAATTGTTTTTTTGTGCCCCTGTTTCTCCCTACTAAATTGAATGTATTGCTGTTGGGGAAGAGTTCTATCCACTTGTCCAAGGCACCTCATTCACCACTTTATTTCACATGCATCATGAAGCACTCCTGAGCTATGCAAGGGCCCTATCAAGACAAAAGAAAGATGTTTGTAGACACCAGAAATCTCCCCTTTCTTGCAATCCAGTGGCTTGTAAGCTTCATACTCATCAAATCACCACCTTCACCACTGCAAAACTGTGCTCCAGTCTGCACCAGGAGTCCAGCCACAGCCTATCCCTGAGGAGTCCAGCTTGGCTCTCATTGATACCTCAGAGCAGCCAATGCTGCCATTGATACCTTTGGTATCTTGAATTTTTTTTAACAGTGTACTGTAGGTTCACTGGACATCTCTATGAAGATTAATGATTTAGGCGATTAAACTACAAGTAAACTTCTCTCCAGTTTTCAATGCATGTTTGTGTCTCATCTTCATCTGGTTAGAACAAGTATTGCAGCAGGAATAGCGAGCTTATGTGACTTCCCCGTATGCCTTGCTATGCTGATTTCTCTCCTCCTCATTTTATTGTGGAGTTTGGTACTTTTAACATTTCCACGCTACAGTTTTATTGTTAACTTCTCCTGCTTGAGTTAATTGAAAGCTATATAGCACCTGAAATACCTCAGAGGCTTCCACTGTCAATAGTGAGATGAACTTTTCTCACATCCTCAATTTCCTCAGAACACTTTGCTTGCAAATACAAGATAAAATGCAGCTAGAACTTTGCTTGTTTTTTCCCCTCTGTTTCCAGAGCTCAAGTGAAGATATTAACTGCTCCAGTAATCTATAAAATGCAAAAATAGCTCAACAAAATATTTTATACCATGAGACACTGGGCTGTCTCTCTGAAACCAATCTCTGTGCTAGAGCAAGGAGATGCACTGGTATTTCCAGATGGAAGGGGCATGGCTTTTCACAGCTGTAGAACATGCTCCTCTTCTTGCTGGTGCTGCCAGAAGTGGGAGCTCTGCAGGTCTGGATGACAGCAGCCTGCCATACTTTTAACTTTTGCCCAAGCTGCAGTTGGACTCTCCTCCTTGCTTCCTGCCTGCATTCCTCTTCCACTGCATCCCTGATCATCACCTGTTCTTCTATGCTCTGGGTATTCTTGACCTCAAATCATATTGTCCAGTAAGTTGTGTTTTGTCTTGCCTGTAGCCCAAGCCTGAAACATCCTTTTACTGAGCAAATTAGCAACTAATAAACAAAAGGATATGGGGATCATCCCATCTTCAGCTTAAAGATGGTTGATGAGACCTACTAAGCAGTGCAGAGCACTAGGCAGCCATGAGGACAGGAGCTGCTGGGATACCCATCTGCACACACTTCCTTCCTAGATGTCTTGCAGATGACTTGGTGTCACACTGGGCAGCAGCAGTCTGCCCTCCACAGCCGTGTTCTCCTGTCCTTTGGCTGGGCATGAGCAGAATGACTGCCCTGCACCTCTCATGGTGTGAGACAGAGGAGCTGCCACATGGAGCCCTCTAATGAATTGCCAGCTGGCTGAAAAGACTGCACACCTTTTCCTTGGAACAGAGAACCTGTTTAGTAGTCCTGCAAGGTCACCAGGGAAAACAAAGAGCTCTGCTTTGCCATAGAACCATAGAATCACAGAATGGTTTGGGTTGGAAGGTACTTTAAAGACCAACAAGTTCCAGCCTTCCTATTATAGGCAGGGACACTTTTCACTAAACCAGGTTGCTCAAAGCCCAATCCTACCTGGACTTGTCACCAATTTGTCTTTCTCCTGGGTCTTCACCTCGAACTCTGGGGCTCAGCTTACCTTGAATGTGAGAGCTGTACAAAGGTACCCTGATTTAGCAAAGCACATGCTGGATTTACTGAATACTGTACTGAACTCTAGCAATCATCCAGCCTGACAAGGCTCCTTAGATGGGAAACTTCCAAAACAGGCTCAGAGCAAGGGTTTAAACTGAAAGCAATTTAGCCTCAAAGAACTGGAATTTCAAAAGACTGAATTACCGTATGGTAATAGCAAACATCTTTGTCTTAGGCAGAAATCTGGGAGCAATCAGGATGAATCTGCCATGCCAGTTGTTTCCGCAGAGCACTGTGGTGCTGTCTCCTTGCAGGCAGGATGAGGGAAAAGGCAGAAGAAAGGCTCACGTGAAGTGGGTATCCTAGCAGTTGGATGTCAGCCTGCTGTTCAGCCCCAGTCCACTGCCACAGGGAAAATCCTCACAGCTGATGGCCCAGCCACAGATGAGTATACTCCTTATCTGACTTGTCTCTTGAATCCATACAGCTTATCTTGACCCTTGGTACACAGCTTCCTAAGGAAGCGTTAAGTTGCCTGGGTTTGTACGAGCACGAATCCTGTGAGCTCCCAACAGAATCCCAACATTCCTTTCATTACAGGGACATAATCGAGGAGGCAAAATGGGGCACCCATACTGATAATTTATTTTTATCATCACTTCCCCAATTTTTTCTCCCTGGCAGAACTATCTTGAGCATCTAGTTATTCTCTGAGAGTGAGAGTGATAATAGGAGGATTTTTTTTAAAGTATGGTGTTACTCAAGATCAGAAGACTTCACATCACAAAATACCATTAAAGTGTGAATTCAAGGTTGGGAAAGATGAGGCCTTTACAAGACTAATGCAATTAATTCTGCTCATTAACCACAGACTCAAAATACATACATAGAGGCTGATCTCACTTCTGCTGTGGAGAGTTAGTTCTGAAAAATAATTCTTTTGCAGTGGATTTCCCAATGATAAGGTGGCATGGAAAGTTCCCTCCCTGTATCACATACCAGGGAACACAGTCATTGCAGGAGAAATGCTATATGCTCTAAATCTTTTGGTGTGCAGTAACTTCTTGTCAAAGTAAGAAGCTTAAGGAAATTAAGATCTAATGCTAAATAATTTCAGTAATTAAAATGTGTTAGATTGAAAGTGGGTTTCTTTGCTGCTTTTTTTTTTTTTGAATGTAATACTTCTCATTCTGCAATCCATCTCAGCACTCGAATTCTGGAAGGTCTCAGTTCTTTACAGTTTATCAGAGCTAATACCAACCCTAGCCCTTCTTGCTTTCTTTTCACAGAGGAATTCGCACAGTAGGATATTTTCAATATAAAGGAACTTTGATGTAAAAAAGCAATTTATTTTTCCAGCAGCTCTCAGTATTCCCTTTGCTATAGCTGAAAGTATAGCAATATCACACTCATAATCAGCCTCTTCTTTCTGTTTGGTGCTATGAGAAAGCCTATGCTTGTGTTTGCCTGCAACCATTAAATGAGCATGTTTGTGTGCATGTGCGAGAAAGGAGAGGGAAGAAATAAACATCTATCCTACCAATATAAAGCTTTATTTGCTAGGCTCTGAGGATATTTTCTCCTTCCCTTTCCCATTTGCACAGAGTCACACTGCTTTCCTTATCTCTCCCGTGATTACTTGCATGGTGTTCCTGTGGTGGCCGGTGAGCCTGCCACACAAGGGTCCCCGAGGAGTCCCTGGAGGGATGGACCCTAGTTGAAGAAGGTCTGGGTGAGAAAGAAAGGCTTCTCCCAGGATACCCTGTTCTGTTATGTTAATATACCCCAGTTCTGCTTCCCAGGTTGGTCCACTGCCCCTTGTTCCTCAGCCACCCCCTCTCTATTTCCCCACAGGTTCCCACACCCTACCCCACCTGTGCACTGCCCTCTGCCCCCAAACCACTGCCCCTGATGCTGTCCCCACCCCTATTGCCCCTGCACCTAAACCTGGACCCTCCCGTGGCGCTTTGTCTTTGTCCCTGGAACCGTCCATGTGCGCAGCTGGGATAAACATCTCCTTTGAACCCCTACAAAGACCCTTCCTGCCCCTTTGCCATTGACCATATTAAGAGCTATTGAGGCTCGCAACAGTTCACACAACTCCTTGGGAGGCAGCTCCTTGGTACAGGGACTTTATCCTATAATCCAAAAAGCATAATGTCACCACCATAAACAAGCCATTCTGCAAACAGTCAAAGCAATGAAGCCTGGTCTCCTATGGACATGAGGGGGAGGGTGAGAAGGGAAGGGAGGGAAGAGCAAATCAAGAAGCTCGTAGTTCTGCCCTGCAATGGGGAGGGAAGAGATGGGTGGATTTAGAAAAACAAACTCACAGAAAGATTTCAGAGCTAACTCAGACTACTAGCTAATGATCACCAGAAACTTGATTCAGTGCAGTATATTTGTGGTTCTGCACCAAAAATGCTGCCCTCAGTTTACTTTTTTTATTGCGTGAATGCATCTCTTCAATGCTTGTTTCATAGATTTTTGTTTCCATCTTATGGTCTTAGTGTCTATTAGAAATAGAGCCTTGAGGCAAACTTTCTCACAGTAGTGCCTTACTTTGTTGTATGCTGCAGTACACGTAGTTGGCTCTGACAGCATTAGTTCTGCACTGGTACACTGTCAAACCGGCTGCAATAAGTATTGTGAAAAAACAAACCATCTGCTAAGTGAAAATAACATCCTGATTTGGGTTTTTATGTGACTATTCAACTCCATTTTAATGTCCTCTTTTCCCACATCTCTGTTTTGAAACCACATCTTACTGCAGCACTTGCGTTTGACCTGGCTTTGCCAATCTGAGTCAAACTGATAACTGCTTAATGTGCTTTTTTGGGCTCCCTGTGTATTGGCCCTTCTCTGACCTGCTCAAAACTCAAGCAAAGTCATGATCATGATCTGACTGCTTTCTTGGGTCATTCTTCAGTCAAAACTCCCTGAGAAAATACATTTTGGGTTGATTTGATAATCTTAGAGGTCTTTTCCAACCTAAATAGTTTTTTGATTTCACACTGAGGATATAAACTCAGACAAATGTGAAAGTTTCTTAAGACCCAAGGGCTCTTTTAGTAAACCTAGACAAAATATTCCTATTTAGCAATGACACTAAGAATCAAGGAATTTTGCAGTGAAAGGTACTTACACTGCTTATACTGTATGAACAGCTTAAACAGTTTCAAATTTGTGTCCAATTCAGCCTTTACCCAAAGGAGTAATTGGAGCCTAAATGGATCAAGCATAGAAGTATTTCAGCCTGGGGCACTGGGAGTCTATCTCTGAAGGCAAATATGATACTATGACATGGGAAAAACCAAGTGATCTGCAGAGTTATTTTTAAAAATTATTATTATTATTGTTATTGTTATTATTGTTGTTATTGTTTGGTGTGTGCAAAAATAAATGCAGAAGTATTGCCTGCTAGGGAAAATAGTGTAATAGGTGGTTCCATCCTTGCACCCCATGGCTCTCAGGTGTTTGGGGCTGGTTTATAGGTCCTCCAAAGGTAAGAATTGCTCACAAGACACCACCACCTCCAAAGAAAGATGGCCAAGGATGGTTGTTATTTTCAGTTGCTCTTTTCCATTTAACAAGCAGTGAAGAGACATGATTACCATCCTAGAGTGGCTGATGAGCAACAGGCAGCTGTAAATATAAACAAGTCTTTACATCTTGGCTGTTGGGTTGGGATCAGTGTGGGCAAAGTAATATCCTTGCTACTTTTTCTCTCTTCTCCCTGGAAGGTGCATATTTATGTGACAGGGGTAGTGGAGAATACTTTGCATTTCTCATGTATTCTTTTCTCTGGTTGCTGTAATGTTGCTCATTATTTCTTCTCACTTCACTGGAATTCTCCAGTTGGCAGAAATGTAATGAGAAATGTACTCTTGTGAGGGCATTAGGTAAGGAAAAAAATTGTTTTCAGAAGGATCTCATAGACGAGATCCTGAAACCATGTTTTCATAGCTTTTAATGTTTTTGCCATATTGTTTATCCTTAGTGAAGTGTAAAACTGAAGCACATCAGTGTTGCCTAGGAATCAGTATGAGGCAGCTAAGACAATTTGTTAGTATGCAATTTTTTCTCTTGCAGCACTTGTGTGTATTTGAGCACAGGAAAGTACAGTGAACTTTTCAGAACTGTACAATTATTTAACTGTACTGACACCATGTTTTTCTTTGGAAAGAAAAAGTATGTTTCAAACTTATATAAGACCAATGTCCCTTTTACTATAACTCATTGTTCATACTGTGGCACTGACAAATATTTTTATATTTAATGTAAAAATAAGAAAAATTATATATGTCTCTGCATTTCTCTCTCTCTTCTCTTTACCTTAGCAAAATACTATTTAACATGTCTCCTATCCAAAGTATTTTTAGAAACATAAGCAAGACTGTTAACTTAAAACCTGCTGTTACAATTTGCAGTTGGTTCATTTCCTTGGCTAAACTCAGGTATGAAATTGGTGTTGCAGCTAGAATTACAACTGAACACAGAAATGCATAGCTAAGCCCTATTAAGTTCCTATAAGAATAAAATAAATCTTAAATAAATAAATATTGTAATATTATTTGAATTTTATTTTGATTTTATTGAATCTCTTCTTGCACGAATGCAGAACTTTACTTTGGTCTGGTTTTAGTTTTCAGTCTACTGGTTTACTTGGATCAAATACTGATGAAAATCTCTGGGCTAACAATCCCAGACTCACAAAGATCATATTCTGGGCCCTCTAACAGCAGTGGGAATTTTGTCATTTAGCCTCACAGAATCCAAATTTTGTGTAGCTTTGCAAAACAGCACCCATTAAATAAATATCCTTTATGTCTTTCCACATGGTATCTTGCTTCCTTTCCATCTTCCACTCTGTTTCCATCTTCCTCTCTCCTAAAATCATGAACCTGCTTCAGCAACCCTGCATGACTAAGACCCTTGGTTACCCCCTCTCAGCCAGAGTTCTGTACCCTGATGAATCAAGGAACCATGTTTGCTACAACCAGGAGACTAGCCCGCAAATTTTTGCGTTGACTCCTTAAAATAATTTTCAGCAAACTGGAAAGTTTAAATGGTGACCAAGGTGGGAAAGTGTTTGGGGCTCCTCAAGCCCCTTTTGAACATGCCAGAGTTCACACGCAATTTCAGCTTGCATGCTCAGGCCTGTCCCTGCAGCAGCATGTTGTTCTGGGAGCATCCTGGCAGGCATGGCAGGGATGGTGCTGGCTGTTAGGTCAGCTGTGGCTGGAAGATGCACTGAGGGATGTTTGCACCAGCCACCTTTGGGTGTTGAACTCGACAGGTGCTCCTTTACACTCTGCCCAAAGACAGCAGTTGCACCTATGCTAAAAAAGTTCTGTGGACCCACAAATATGGGCCTACAGGGTAAAACAGTCAGTGCTGAGGCTGAATTCTCCAAATTTAACAATTTTATCTCAAATTAGGCCTGGTCAGTCCTGCGTGGCAAGCATGGATGCTCTTGTGGCTGCACCACCATGAGTGCCTTCCCGGAGTGCTTCTCCCTGTTTGGTTTCATCGAGAAACTAAGAGTTGCTCTGCCATGAAAACCAGTGTTTTAAGTGGAGACAATTGGGATAGTTCCTCTTGAAGTTCACTCCTGATCTGAACTGAAATACCAGTGTAGCTCATCCAGAGGCTCTGCCAAAAAATGACTCACAACATCTGCTCTGAGCTGCTCTCTGGAAGTGTGCTGGCTAAAGAGGAACATAAGAGAAACTATGCCTAAATGTCACTGGCCCGAGCTGGCATGAGCTGTCCTTCATCTTTTCCCTTCCCTCCCTGCCCTGGCATCCCCCACATCCCTTAGATCATTCTTTCATTTCAGCTTTTTGTAAATGAAGAAACAGTTTTAGTTATTGTTCTGAAGGCTTCTCCTGTCATCCATAGTCTATATTTTGTAGTACATATATCTGGTACCCAGATTTTCCAACTTACAGTGATATATTGTAATTAGGTTGTACGGTAAAAGTTTGGGAATTAAGTTACATAAAACTCACTTTTAGCTCTTGATTTTTCTGGCAAAGTTATGATGAGAAATCGAAGTTTCCATTTCCCAATTTAGCAAAAAGAATGATCAAGTAAGAGCTCAGAAAAAGAGTGTCTGAATTATTTCTTTTTTTCCTATGGAAAATTGGAGAAAGAGTTGGGTATTTGGGACACAAATACCAGTTCATTGTGTACTGTCCTCATTTTCCCCATGCAAAGTGCAGTTGGGAAGTAAAGCTCTAGTGGGCTCACATGCTAATTTTTCTCATTGCCTCTTTAACTTGCACAGATTTTTCAAATATTGACTAGGCTTTGAACTTGACCTATTTAAGGCACTGGATATGGTTTTCACTTAAACAAACGCCCCTTCAGATCATGTCAGTATTTTAAAGGGGCCTTGCAGCTACTGTGAACATTGAGAATATCAGCATCTTAATACTCCTTTATACTACTAGACATATTGCGAGGGAAGTCAGCTGTCCTTCTCTTCTTCTCGTGGCTTTCCTGGCTTTCAGTGTTGTTCCTCAGGACCAGTTTATGCTAATTGGTATGAAATTGAATTTATTCTCAAGTCTGGACCTGCTGATCACCTCTAAGTTGTATCCCTCAGATCAACCTTCATCTTGAGCTCTGCCTAAAGCGGGAAATTCTTTCTTGAGGCAGAGTTGGAGGCTGAGGAGACCACAACTCCCCTCTGTGTCCTGTCCTTGCCTACAGCAGCAAACTCACAACTCATCTTCCATCTGCAGCTCATCTCTCCTCTCTGATGCCTGGCATTTGGCCTGCTTTATTTACTCTTCATTGTTCAGGAAGGCATTTTGTGCTTTTCATGCAATCTCCCCAGGTTTCTGATTATGCTCCATGGGCAAAGAAGCAAAATACAATTCAAAGTCAGCCTGGTGAGAAAACTCAAAGGCATCTGCTGACAGAAAGAAAGAAAAATGATAACAGTGTTGTAACTTGCGTGGATTTTTGAAATGGAGACTTGCATACACTTTTGATATATCAAATTCTTTTCCTTCCATACAGCTTCACAAGTAATGTTCTTGCTGTCAAGAATATTCTCAGCTCACCTGAGAAGAACAAAATAAATGACCTTTGCAATCTAACAATTTCAGTCACCCAAGAAGAAAACAGTATATTTTTTCTGCTCCTGCAAAATCATAGCTAGGAGAATTTTAATAGTAGTAATAATAAAAGTAACATTTTAGCTTCTTTGTCTAACCAAGATTGCTGCAATGAAAATAAACAATATCTAGGAAGCTGGAGTACAAATGGGGCAGGGAGAATGAGAAGAGGCAGAGCAGAGGATGCTCTGCAAGTGGATGGGTGCCTTGTGGGCTGGGAGTTTGCAGAGGGAAGGAAACCCAGGGAGCCAAGGAGGGCTGGAGAAGCGAGACCTGCACATCGGCCCCACTGCAGAGGAAGGAGAGATGTGGCTGTCATGCAGCCCTGGCTCTCAGCTGGAGGGTGGCGAAGGGTAAAGGAGGGCTGCAGAAGAGCGGATGGACAAATGTAGGTGGGGACTGAGCCATGCTAATGAGTGACTGGCCAGAAAAAGACAGAGCAGCTCAGCAAGTGAGGGTGGAGCTTGGTGTTCCCATCTTCCGTGGCTCCCTAGTGCTTCTCCCACGTGCTGAGCGCCGGCCCTCGCTCCCTGCAGGTGCCTGTCCCCCGAAGGGCTGCAGAGTGTCAGGGGTGCCCTGCGGGGCAGGTGGCCGCGGTGCCGGCAGGGAGGGATGTGTGCCCGTGTGCCCGGGGGCTGTGCCACCGCCGGGCAGGGAGGGATGGGTGCCCGTGTGCCCCGGGGCTGTGCCACCGCCGGCAGGGAGGGATGGGTGCCCGTGTGCCCGGGGCTGTGCCACCGCCGGGCAGGGAGAGATGGATACCCGTGTGCCCCGGGGCTGTGCCACCGCCGGGCAGGGCGGGATGGGTGCCCGTGTGCCCGGGGGCTGTGCCACCGCCGGGCAGGGCGGGATGGGTGCCCGTGTGCCCCGGGGCTGTGCCACCGCCGGGCAGGGAGGGATGGGTGCCCGTGTGCCCGGGGCTGTGCCACCGCCGGGCAGGGAGGGATGGGTGCCCGTGTGCCCCGGGGCTGTGCCACCGCCGGGCTGCCCCAGCACGGCCACCGGCCACAGCCGCCGTGTGCCCAGAGCTGCAACCAGCAGCCGAGCCTTGTTTAATGCTTAAACTTACGTGTGCTTCAACCAGATTCTTTTATTCAGCCTGATGAAAAATATTCTGTTTGATGTTTTCACAGACAGCATCTTGAGGCATTACTTCGACTCCTTCTCTAGCGCTGCCCTTTCCGAAGTCATTATTACTCATTAGGTATATTGTGCAGAAAGCAAAGTAGGTCACGGATGAAAAGCCCCGTCTTAGCAAGAGGCACCGGTATTGCACAAAGCTATTTTCAACTTTCATGAGATAAAAAATGTTTTCTGTAGGATGAAAGCTGTCACTGCCAACTTACAATTGAATGCCAAGTATGTAAAAACTTTCATTTTGGATTCCCAGGCTTTCATATGTTAAATGCATTGTTTTAGAAATTTATTTCCGAGATAATTCCCGCTGTATAACCCACACTGACTTTCGCATAGCAGTACGGTATGTGCTGAGGACAGGTACTCAGCTGGTGTAAATCACTGTCAGCTCCACCAAGACGGGGCCGTTTCAACCCGTGAGGATCTGTCCTCAAGAGCCCCCAAAGGGGGAGCAACAGAGGAGGTGACCTGGGTGGGTACTTGGGGACAGAATGACAGCCTGGACCTTGGGCACTGGAAAAATCCCTCGTAGCTCTGCCTATCTGTGCCTGGCACTGAAAGAGTGAGTTGGCACCTGCAGTCTGGGATGACCTCTAAAACCAAGGTGACAATTTCAATTGCAGCATCTAAGTGCACATCATTCTGCCATCACTATTGCTTTGCACTGTGACCCATTAGTTAAAACAAAGACTTAATTTTTGTTTGACTGCTCCTCCAACTTTATTTTTTTTGTTACTTGGAGATCTCAAATACAAAGTCAGACTCTCTGGAATGATCCTTAATCTCTTTAAATTGTTATGTGTCTCTCTTCTGGCTCTCAATTTAGGAAAACATTCAGCAAATTCTTTGTTTTATCCAATTTCTACTAGGACTTAAACTCTGGATTTAAGTAGGAATTAGACTGCACTCATAGTATGACCCTTCATCAACAGAATATATCTGAAGTACTTTCAACTGCTAGAGAGGTAATTAATAAAATTATACTTTCAAGTTATTACTGCATAGAATAAGTTGATATATATGGCAATAGAAATGTTGCTAAATATATTTTGTTGCTCTACTGATTTGAATCTATTGGTATTTTCATTAAAAATATGTATATTACAGTTGAAATTAAATTTTATTTTTCTTTTTAAAACAATAATTGCTTAAAACTAAAACATAAAATATGACAACATAAGAAAAAAATCTAAATTTATTATAATATATATTAGAATAGTATAAATTACAATAAAAGTAACAAGCTATATGATTGCAGCCATGGTTTTAAAAAAGACACCCTTCAACTAGGGAAAGTAATTCAGTAAACACTTGGAAATAGGGGTTTCTACAGTCACAAATATGTTTTTAATCACAGATAACTTCTACTGTAAGTACAAGTGGAACATTTTCTGCTTTACATTTTTTTCAAGTAGCTCTGGTCAAGGACTAGGTAATCTAAATTGAAAGCCAAGTACTCACTTAAGAAACCGGAAACACTCCTAGTGAGCAGAAACTAATGTGAAAGGATAAAAATTACTACTTCTAAGGTAATCAAAAGGCAGGTGGCCATAAATAATCAATTTAATAACACAAACAGAAATGTTACCTCCTCTATTTATTAGAGGTGTTTAGTTGCTTAAAATGCTGTAGCACATTCACTTTGGGGCAGACTTACAGTGCAGGTAAGTTAGCTTTGCTGAGATTATTCAAACAATAACAAAGCTTTGATTTCACATATTTTAATTAATTCCATTTTCATTTAAATTGTAAGTAAGAAGGAATCATCATCTAATAAATAAGAGATTCTTTGTTTGGCATTTCAAAATTAAGTAACTCACAAATTAAGGATCTGAATAAATGTTTGTAAACCCTAAGTGCACAAATAATTTGATGTGGATTTGCTCACCTTCTAGTGTTGCAAAAAAAAAAAAAGCTCATCAATTATTGATTACAGACTTCTGTTTGGGGAAATATTCTGAAAGCATAAAGTTAAAACAAGCAGCAAAAAAGGATTAGCCATTTTCTGTTAATGATTGAAATCATAATTGGAAACAATTTTTTAAATTATTTGGATTCAAACCAGCGTCTACAACATGTAAGTATCCACTGGTTTATTATACACCTCTTTCAAGACATACAAAAGCAATTACCTGCTATGAAATTCAGCATTGAGGACCCTGCAAGGAACCAGGAGGCATGGCCTCCATTCCTCCTGCTGTAGACCTGCTCTCTGTGCCAGGTGAAATGTTTAATCCTTCAAAAGATCACACGCTGTCCTGGCCAGGACAAGACTTTGAGGTCCAGGATGTCAGTAAGCACCCAGAACCACGGTGACACTGAGCAGAGATGTGCTACACTGCTTTAATCTATACGGTGACCTGCTGTTGCTGCATGCACCATTTGCTTGATTATCTTACTTGTCATTTCAGAAACGTTTAAGCTAAACCCAATGTGTCTGTCTTGGTGTGGGTTTGTTTTTTTTTATTATGCCATACCTGCATTTAGGTTTTTGAGTTGCCCAGAAAAGATACAATGCCAGCCAAAAGGAGAGTTGAACAAGTGCAAGGAAATTATTGTCCAGAAGATAAGAAATCTTAACTCCAAATTCCTGTGCCTGTTTATATGTAGTTTTTAATGCCTCCAACCACCAAAGGACTTTGTTTGTCAGATGTTTCTGAGAACTAATGTATCGTGAAGGATTGCCAAGCTGCAGCAGATTTCTTAACCACTGACTCTGAATTGCCTGAAATGGGCTTTTCAAGGTGGGAGGAAACACAAAACTGTAATGCCAGAAGAAAGGTAAGAGAGATGGAAAAACTTGGTGCCAAAGTAAAATAGTACAAAGCAGGAAATGCTGATTAAGTTAACAATGTTAAAAATACCGCAAACAAACAACAAACCAAAAACACTCAAGTGCTTGATTCTGTGATCAGAAGAGAAAAATTAGTAAAAACCCCATATTTGTTTGAGAAAAAAACCCTTGGTTCTATACAAAGAAAGGTAAACTAAGTAAAAAGAAACAGATCCAGGAAGCCTGAAGGCAAAGGCTGCCATTGGTGGGTCTCCTTTGGGGTGGCTAGAGAAGGCAAAATGGACTGAACAATTAGCAGACAGGGATACAGAAGGTTTGCCTGCAGGGCACTGGGGAGCTCGGGATGGCATCCTCCCCACAGGCCCGAGGGAAGAGGGCTCGTTTTCCCTCCCCACCACGTGTTCCTCACTATGTATAAGGGGAAAGCCACAAAGCAGCTAACAGTGCAAGCCTGCAAGTGGAAATTCCCAACGTTGCATCTATCATGTCTTCTTGGAAAATGAAATGTCAAAAATACTCCATGCTTTTAGAAGGATATAGAAAAATTAAAAACATTTTAAGTAGTAAGTGACTTGGTCAGTAATAGAAATAAGATCATAAGAGTTTCTGAAAATTATTTGCAGTAGACTCAGGCACACAGAAATTGTAATATATGTTGCTCTTTGAGTGTGAAAACTCCCGAACTATGTAATGTGATTTGTGAGGTCTGCACAATACAAGAGGATGAAGGTATTTCAGTCTCTGAGATGTCCTCAGATCTACATTTTGGCTTGCAGTGCTTGAACTACAATGCCTGTTTAGAGAAAATTATATGCACGGAGTGTATCGAATGG
This sequence comes from Vireo altiloquus, assembly GCA_013396875.1. NCBI lineage: Eukaryota > Metazoa > Chordata > Aves > Passeriformes > Vireonidae > Vireo > Vireo altiloquus. The sequence continues at coordinate 886,767 of VZRF01011155.1, read as the reverse complement.
ACAACTGTGCTAAACCTCTTCCTTTTCAGCAGGTCAGGGTTTATTTCCTGTCAGGTTTGCATTAATGACCCACTGACCTACTTTTCTGATCCACCTGGCAGAACTCTGCATCCCTGAAATCTGAGACTTTGTCTGCTTCAAAGATTTGTTTTGGTTAGGTTTTGTGACAGAAACCATTAGGAGAGTGACAGTGCAGATAAAAATGAAATGTGCTCTGCTCTTTGGTATCGCAAGTATATTTTTATTTAATTGTGTAAGTGTTATCCATCATGATAGAATTGTCTGTGCCTCTTTTTTTTTAATGGCTCTGTGTTTTATGAGGTTTTCTTCTCCCTTCCTCATATTACAAAGAAAAATGAGCTGTGTACATTTATCCAGTGATTTCTAACCAGTGCTGCTTCTTTGCCTGCTGTAGAGCAAGAAAAAGTGAAAAGGCAGGCATAATGGATCAGTGAGGAAAAGGCATCTTCTGCCTGTCTTAAATCATCTACTTTACCAAGAATCTAAAATTGCTAGAAATAAAAAAACCTCCTTGGCAGCTCAACAACTGCATGTAAAACAAATCATATTTTTCAGTGAATTGTAAATGTCACCATCTCAGATAACATTTATGCTTTCATAGAAATAGGAACTTAATTTTCCCCATTTATATTATTAACTTACTTTGGTGAATCAGATCACCTACATTAAAACAGAAGCAGCCAGTGACTCAGAACAATGATACGTTTAAAGATCAAGCACAGCATTTGCAAGTATGAAGCTACACGCAGATGGAACTGCTTCTTTGAACCACCAGATAAAGATTGATCTGTTAAAATCTTGCTAAAAACGGGCACCAAATGCTTGTTGTCAGAAGTGACTGACAGTTCTTGTCCAAAGCTGAAATGAAGTTGGGTTTGCCTATTCATTCAGTGGGTGCACAGTGACAGCGCAGGAGAGAGGGAGGGCTGCCATGGGCTGTGATGTGACAAGCAGATTGCCATTGCTTTGCTGTCCTTTTATAAATTCTCCAGGCTAGAAAAAAACCCCAACAAACGAAAAAAACCTCAACCAAACAAACACCTCTGTTATTGCAATACATCGTTTAACATTTCAACCTTTCTGGTTTGCTCCCTCTCCCTCTGGCTTGGTACTTGTATGGTCTCTCAATGCCCTACTACACAAACCTGTCATGACCACGTAGAAAGCTAACCTTGTACAGTATAAAAGCCAGCATCTTTATTCCAGCTTGTCAGAAGGGGAATTAAGATGGGAGTAAAAGGAAATACTAGGAAATACCAAGGCTGCACAGAAAAATGCAGATTCAGTCCAGTGCCATGACCACAACCCTCCCATTTCTTCTTCTCCATGCATGTGCACTTTATTTGTTTAAGAGCTGGGAAACAGTGATTAGAATATGCCCACAACACTCTGTAGGCAGAAGCAGCCTTGCTTTGCCTGTGCTCTAGAGCAGCCAGATGTGCAGTGTTGTGAATCAAAACAAAAGTGGCCATGGTCAGCCTGGCACCAAGTATGAACCCTTCAGCTTACTGTGCCTCAGGGTGCTTTGAGCTAAGCACCGAACTCATGCAGCTCCAAGGATGCTCAGAGCCCACTCAGGACTTGCTTGCTTTCTCCTACAGCCATATCTCTAGTAGGGATATCCCTCAGAGGCCAAAGACTGGCCTTACAGTACTCAGTTAACTCATTTCCCATATGAAAGACTCAAAAAATTAACATTCAAAACATTGAAAAAGTATATATCTACCTCAGTCTTGGCAAGTAAGGGGCTGATAGGATGCATGTAGGACGGGCATTACTTGATTATAATTTAATTTTTGCTTGACTCATCTACAGTTTAGAATAAAGAGATGCAGCTGGTGACACTGCCAATCTTTTTCATGCAGTTATATATTTATTTTAAAGCAAAGGAGCTCAGAGACTGACACAAATGCTTTGAAAATATGAGCTGCAAGTCTAACTCATGCAAAAAATATATGTGTGAATGATGATAGCAAATCCTGCATGCCAGCAGAAGACTGGGTGATGGTAGTATTTCATAATTATACCTAAGTGAAATGTTCTCTGCTACTTTAGGGGTTGTGGCATCTAATCTGCATTTTCATGAATTAGTGGTTTTTACCATGTGATGAAAACATCTTGATATATTAATGAAAGCAATGTAAAGCATATGTCACTGTCAGATTCCAAGCTGGAAAAAAGTGATTATATTTTCTCACCATGTATATTCCAACCATTCCAGCTACATGCATATTCCATTTCATCCTAGCATCCCTTACTCATGAAAGCAAAATGAATCACAGAGTAGACTGTACAGCTATTTGATTCAGTCCCTGCAGATTGCATTGATTTTTGTAACACAATAAACATTCTTTTCACCGGTATATTTTGCTCAAAAGATGTTTATATTGCACTTATTAGACTTCAGAGCTGTTGAGTTCAGAGCTATCTTTTAAGGCAAGTCTGTAGGGGTTTATTTTTATGTTTCTGATTTTAAAGGCTGTCTTGACATGTGGCTGATTTAAGTCTCTTTTTAGGATGCTAATTTTGAATAAAACAATTTTACAGGTGTCCCTGGATTCAACCATGGCTCTTCCAGAAACCCCTAAGGTCTCAGAGTGCCCGCTAGTGACTTCAGAAACATGGAGACACAAATGATGGCCCTATTTATTTATTTAACTGTGGAGCATTAGAATCTGTGACCCAAGGAGCAGACATCAAGAAAAGATATGGAATTGTTGAACGCTTGTGAGCTGACCCAGTTTGAGCATTTATCTGTATTCAAGCGTCCTATGGCTTAAAAAAATGCAGTCTCATACAAATTTCAGGCATCTGAGATTCTTTTCACAATTTCTATTTGTTCCATCTTCATTGCTTGCCTTTGTGATCTTTGGGGTCAGTAATGGCTTGTTTTTCAAACTAAGTCTATGTTGAGCTAAATCCTCAAATAAACACCTACATAGACACATTTGAGTCACTGAAGACGATATTTGTAAAGAAATAAACCTTTCCTTTCCAAATGGGAGCTCCATCCTGCTCTCCTCTGAGGGGCTCAGTGTCCTCCTTTCACAGCCCTTGAGTAGAAATGGGAGCACTCATAGAATCACAGAACATCCTGAGCTGGAAGGGACCCACAAGGATCATCAAGTCCAGCTCCTGGTTCTGCACATAACTATCCCCAAGAGTCACATCGTGTGCCTGAGAGCATTGTCCAAATAGTTTTTTTAACTCTGTCAGGCTTGATGATATGACCACTTCCCTGGGGAGCCTCTTCCAGTGCCTGACCCCTCTCTGGGTGAAAAACCTTTTTTCTAATACTTAGCCTGAATCTCCTCTGACACAGCTTCAGGCCATTCTTTTGAGTCCTTCCACTGGTTACCACTGTTGGAGTCAGGAAAAGCTTGGGAACTTTTCCTGCTCCTCTGAGTGTTTGTTTTACCCTCAGAGCTCCACAAGAAAGGCTCGGCCTGCGAACCAAGCTCATGGGAGCATTTGCCCCCACTTCTGGATGAACTGAGAACACCAAAGAAATGAAGAGATGGTTGTTTAGTGTACCACAGACTGTGGAGTTGTAGTTTTTAGGTTTTGCTATATATATNTTGCCATTCTGTCCTCGTGTTCCTGGAGGTCACAGCACAGTCTGTGCCTCTGAAACTTTGGTAAGAACAAGAAATAAACAAGCTTTGAAACAGCAGAAAGAAGCCTCATTTCATCTTTTCAGGACATGGGACACTGAAACAAGGAACACAGTCGGGCCAGATGTCAGGGTGCAAAGAAGAACACCTCCCCCCTGACAACCACAGAGAAGAGATCAGTGTCTATACTTCCTCTTCCCCCTTCCACCACTGAGGACATTAATGAGGTCTCCCCTCAGTCTCCTCTTCTCCAGGCTGAACAAACAAACTGACCTCAGTCACTCCTCCTACAGCTTTACCTCAAGGCCCTTCGCCATCTCCATAGCCCTCCTTTGGACACTCTCTAGCAGCCTTATATCCTTCTTACGCCCCCAGCACTCGAGGTGAGGCTGCCCCAGTGCAGAGCAGAGCAGGACAATCCCCTCCCTTGCCCGGCTGGCAATGCTGTGCCTGATGCTCCCCAGGACAGGGTTGGCCCTCCTGGCTGCCAGGGCACTGCTGGCTCATGTTCCATTTGCCATTGACCAGCACCCCCAGGGGCCTTTCCACAGGGCTTCTCTCCAGCCTCTTATCCCCCAGTCTGTGCATACATCCAGGGATGCTCCATCCCAGGAGCAGGATCCTGTACTTGTCATTGTTAAATTTCATGTGGTTGGTGGTTGCCCAGCCCTCTAATTTGTCAAAGTCTCTCAGCAGATTGTCTCTGTACTGGAGGGAGTGGACAGCTCCTCCCAACTTAGTATCACAGGCATACTTACTTAGTAACCCTTTGAGTTCTGCATCCAAGTCATTTATGAAGATGTTGAAGAGAACTGGGCCTAAGATGGAACCCATTTGACCGGTCACCAGCCTGATGTAACCCCACTTCCTACAACCCTTTGCACCCTATCCATGAGCTGGTATGTCACAGCTTGGCTTGGCATTTTACAAAAGCAAGCCTCTGGGCCTCTCTTCTCCATGCCTTTTCTTTCACATCTTCAGCCAAAGAGCTATCTCTAATTTTTGTCACTTTCATTTCCAGTATGCCACTATGGATTATGAAATGTAAGCCACTGTCCGCTCATTTAATGGAGCACATCACTGTGGATAATCTCCCTGGAATGTTAATCAGTTTACTGTTACCTGGTTACTGCTGGTACATGCACAAAATGGAGAGGAGATGGCTCTAGCAGGCTGTAGCTTTAATATGTGGTGGTGAGTATCTATCAGACTCCCCTTATTTTAATAGCTGTGCTCAGAACAACACAGAGGTGTGATACATTCATCTGCATGCACGGGAATATGTCTATTTAGAACATCGTGGTGACAAGAATCATTCCCACAAGCCAGGTTTAAATGGAAGTTGCCTATCACATCCTTTTTTCTTTCAGAGAAGCAGCTCGTGGTCTTTCCACGAGACGGCAGAGCAGACTGCCTGAAGAGCACAAGGGGGCATCATGCCAGCTGGGAGGAAGGTCAACCTGGGTCACACACCTCCATTCCTAGCATGGGGTCCAACTCCACCAGTCTGAAGGAGTTCATGGCACACAACTTAGTAAGCATGGCATAGACCCTCTCATCCCTGCATATCACGTCCAAATTGGAGAAAAACATTGCAGAAAGGAGAAAGATCCAAACTAAGCCTTAGTAGCAGCTCTGGGAACAGAAGGTGTAGGGCTGAGGAGAGCATTTTGTGTCGCTCACTTGTCTGACAATGCTGATGCCACTGTAGCTTTGAGTCAATTGTCAGTGAAGGATCCAACATCATTTAAATCAGTTTTTCTCTTACAGGCAGGCTTTCTCCCATGCAGTTTGAGAAATGCTCTGCCCTTGAACTGGAGGCATTACAATAATGATGCAGGCTTGCTTTGCTTTTGTCCTCACAAAGTGCTGAACATAGAGATAGAGGTGTTCAGTTTCCACAGTAAAGGTTTGTGAAAAAGCACATGCGCTCATGCGTGTATGAATACAACACACACGTGGTCACAGAGATATTGGCACAAAAAGATACCGAACCTCTTAATGGACATGTCAAAAGCTGAATCCTTTGTATTCAAAAAAAGCTGGTGGTGTTTTAATGGAAGTACTCAGAACACTTATGCTGCTATCCATGTAGAGAAGTGTTTGCTGCCAAAAACAAGGGCATTTCCAAGCAACAAATGGACTATGTGTTGTTTATTGTATGTTTTAGCACAGAACCATGTGGGCCTTACAGGGATGGCCAGCACTGACTGATGTGACCAACTTGTGTGTGAGAGCACAGTGAATCATGAGGCTGACCCGTATGACACTGAGCATAGTGACATATGACCCCAATGACACTGAACAAAGCCCCTGAGGACATTAACCAAAACTATTTCTGATTCTTGCAGGATGTCACTTCTTCAGCATGTTGTATATTCACCATGCTGAAGTTTTGTAAGACGGTCATTTCCTATTGTGTTGCATTCCTAGATATGGTCCTCAGAGCCTTCCAGGGGAGAAATCCCTATTGCTAAGGAAGTCCCAGGCAGAGGATGAAGAGAGAGAACATAACAAGGCTCTGAAGGTTTTGGAGAGAATTCAAAGGCTATCTCACAATGAAAACTAATTTGTCTTGATCTCTGCATAGCAGTGTCCTGTACTGCTGATTTAATTAATGGGTATTTGACAAGTTGAGGGATGGGTGGTCTAACTAGTACCTAAACAGATCTTTGATTATTTAGCAACATTTTAAAAATATTAATTCCTCGGTTCATTATGGATTATTGCTTTTTATTATGAGACTTTATCTCATGTCATTGATCATTAACTGATCAGTAGAACTTAATCTTCAAGTGGGAAAATATTTTGCTTTACCTCCTTCCCCTAAGTCATCAAATTTCCCCTTTTTGTGCCAACAAAATCACTCTGCAATAGTTCTGATTTTACTGCCAACATGAAAGAATTCAGAGGCTTTTTTGAATTACACTAGACAACTCATTCAAGTTGCCTCTTGAGCCCACAGAGGATCTCTTATATTATCTGTTGGCACGGACATTTTTCCTACAATTGTATCTAAAGATGGTGCATATTACATTCAGGTTCCCTTCCTTGAATTGCATAAAGTTAAAAGAAGAAACATTCTCGAAAGCTTATTGTGTAAATCCTTCTGACAGAGTTTCCACATTTCTGTAGGAGATGAGAACTGATCAGTACAAAGTAGGTCAAGAACTCCTAAGAGACACAGTGACTGCTTTTGATTTTTCTACCTTGAAGTTCAAAGAGCATGAGTAAGTTCATTGAAAGAGGAAGAAATGAGTTATATAAAGAAATAAAGATTCCACTTTACATGTAGTGTCCAGAGAAGTTAAGAAAGAGCAGCAGGTCATGAACAACATGCTGTGTGCATGCACATGCACATGCCTGTATGTACTTTCCAAATATTGTTTTGAGACAACACTACCATTAATTGATGAACCCTTCCTAGCATTAAAATCTGCTCTTTTAATAATGAGTTCGATGAGAAGTTTCATTCTATATGCTACACCTATACACTATGCTTTGTATCAGCCTCAGCAGAGCAACTACATCTTCAAACAATTTATTTGAGCTAAGGACTACACAGACTAAAATTTAGAAAAGACAGCAGCTTCTCTCTCCTTCAGCTTCTGTAAGCTGAAGAAAGTAGGCTTTCAGCATGGAAACTACATATTCATACAGGAGCTGTGCCCAATAAGCCACTTGCCTTTAGGACCAGGCACTGGTACCTAATCCTCGTTTGTTTTCAGCACAGACATTGCCTACATGGTTATGGTGTAGAGCAATAGAAACGTTAAAGAGAGTGATGATATACACTAGTGAGGAGTTACAGGATTGGAACCTAGATCATCTATGAGAAAACTATATCCATCAAAAAGAGTGACATTTTTCACTGTTCTTCTCTTCAAGGGACAAACTAACTGGGGCAGTTTCAGGGGCATTAGTCTCAGCTGCCACACAAACGTGCCAAATCAGGTAATGAGGAAAAAGCTGCACTACCTCAGGGCCCTCCTGGCCACATTGTGGCTCCCTCTGACCCTGGTGAACTGACATTTAGGAGGGAAAGCAGAGGAAGGTTAATGTGACAGATGGAGACAAATATCAAGAAATGATGGAGAGCTTATCCCAGAAACACTAGTGTGGTCAATTTAAACGCTGTTAGTTGGATAAATTCCCCTTTCAAGTAGTGAAAGATGTTTGATTGAAGTGGTGTAGGTGGCTAAATTCTGTTCTGTACAGCTCTATCATTATTAGAGATATACCCTTTGTTTCATACCAGAGAGAGTGCAAGAAAACCTGTCTGCTGAATTAGAGGTAACATGAGTAAAAATTGAGAGTAAATAGCTCCAATTTACTTTGACTTTCTTTATTTTATATATTTTTTGTTGGACACTGCATATCACTGCAGTTTTTGTGCTCCACACCACTGTAAAGATGTGCTATAATATTACAATGTGCTCTTCCTCATTCCTGTTTTCAGCGGCCCACTCAGAAAACAGTCATATGAGATGGTCTGTCCCTCCTATAGCTCAAAGTAGTGGTGTCTATCTCTCAGCAAGTCCTGGATTTGCCTCAGGGAATCCCCTCTTGTCCTCTTGTTTTGTGCTGTGAGTGTCCATCCACTGCCAGGCAGGTGTGCTTGCTGTGTGGTACCTATGGAGGAAAGGGTGTGTTTTCCTCTACAGCTTTCTCAAAACAGAGGAATTGTAGGGAAAGGATTCTCTGAGATATAGGATTGCTTTACTTTGATAAAATTTCACCTATGAGCCCTACTTGGACCTGTTGGAGCACCCAGCTCTCTGTGAGCCCAGCACAGGGTAAATAGGCTTTCTCTGGTGACCCAAGAGCACAACCTGTCTCACCGCACCAGTGGCCCTGGCATTAACAGGCACCACCTGTCAAATGTAAGCACATAAAGCTGTTGACAAACACAAAGGCACAAAGAGTATTTTTAGAGGTTTCCAAGCCTTGAAATTGTTGAATAGTGATAGGAATTAAGAGCAATGTTGCAATAGCTGTGATTGTCAGAGATAGATGTAAGTCATCAATTATAGTGAGGTAATATTTCTTCCTAGACTGGCTGATATAGCTGGGGGGAAAAAAATAAAGAGTCCAGATGAGCCCCTGGGAGCAGAAGCCCTTCTCCTGGTTGCCAGGTTTTGTTTCAGACCTTTATCACAGCCAAACAACTAGTCTACTCTTTTCTAACTGAATCAGTGGATGTAAGGAGAGGTGCTACTTCTGCTAACAATCCTCATCTAGCTAAAGTGGAGAAATCAGATTTGCAGCTCTGGGATAGGCTGTTTGTGAATAGCTCTGATTCTTTTTCCTGCTGTGCAGTGACCTCAGCCAACACGAAGTGCATAGCTCTCGCTCACTAACCTGTGAGTCTAATTGGTATTCTGTAAAAGTCCTCACAATGCCTTTTTGTTAAAGCAAATGTCAGAAAACACAAACTCCTGTTTTCTTTGTGAAAATCCCTCCAAAGGAAATTGCAAGAACCCCAAACGCACAAATGCAACCTCTCAGCACAGGCTGCACATACAAGCACTTAATTTGGACTTTTGAAAGAAGGGCTGTGCAATACAAGCTTCAAGATGTTTACTTTCCTAAGTCTCTTTCTGGCCAAGAGGAATGACTTAATTCACAGGGTGGTCCAAGCTTTGTTTTGTGTTCCTGGAGCCCAGATGCCCATTTGGAGACTCCCCTTGTGAGCCATGTGGACACAGCACCTCTCTGAGCTGAGGGTTTGGCTGCATTTAAGCATGGTAGAAACATGAGGAACTGCTGGACTTCCCCCAGGGTGCAAACAGCTGCTCCCCATCACCTCCCATCCCAACACACAGTCACGGCAGAGGCACAAATAAGACAGATGGAGTCAGCCCACAGGCTGGATTTGGCCTCCAGCTGGAACTGTCTGACTTCATAGCTTAGAGCTAGTTAAGCTAAGGATTGATTTCTTGGTGGCACTTTTTTTCTCTAATGACATTAATATCACCTGTGAAAAGCATAGCAATTTTACTCTGATGGCTACTGTGTATTGTAACCTGAAACTGTCACCCTGTACAGCTGATACAGGGAAATGGGCATCTCCAGAGGGTCAGTAGTCTGACCTGTCTTCGCCATCTCTTCTTCTGTTTTTCCTACAAAGGGAGTAAAAGTCTGGCTGGCTAAAGCTTGAAAGCTTTTACCTTTAGATACCAAACTTAAGGCAGATGAATCTCCCACTCATTAAGGCAGATTATCAAATTAACTAGAAAGTCTCACTAACCCCTTTCTCCAAAAACTACCCCCCTAAGAAAGCTGGTAAATAAGTAGGATCCTCACTCAAAAAAATCCTGCCCTATATGTGCAAAAATAAAGATTACAGTCTCTGGAGTATGGTGATTTCTGGCCTGTTTCTGGGGCAGCCTATTTTCCTGTACTCAAGAGCTTTCTTTTTATAAGAAAGGGTAGCAAGCCTCCACCAGATTTTCCTTTTCCATCCCCTTTAAACAAGGAAAAAGCACTTTCAATGAGCCTGGGGAACCTTATGGATCCCTTGGTTGTCCATCACTTACCCAGCAGCTTTGCAGTGGACCCCAGCTGAGGAGCCCACTCCTCTTGAGTCTTGTCATAAGAGCTTCCAAAACACAGCCCTGTTTCTCTCACCTGGGAGCTTCTTTCTAGCAATTTCAATGGAAAAAACTGGAGAGAAATCCTGCTTACCTCAGTACATCTATTTCTCCCTCATTGACAAGAGAGCTTTGAGATGGTGGACAGGTATTGAATTTCTGTATGCCTGAGCCATGTGTGGTGCAAAGCAAGGTTAATAGATTTTACGGCCAGAGGGAGTATTCTGATCACCTCATCCAACCTCCGGCATCACATGGGCCAGAGGCAGGAGCTGTAATTACACCAAGTTTCCAGTAGAAATGGAAGAACACAGTCCAGACCTAATTGTCCTGCCAATCACATCATCCCACGAGTCCCCAGATTCTTGGACCCTCAGTAATTTTGCTGAGGAGAGTTTATAATCACAATAAGGTGTCTCAACATGCAGCTCGTGTCGCGTGCCAAAGAAGACTGATGTGTTCAGCTTCAGAAGAGAAGAAATCCATGTGCATCTTCCTGCAAGTGGAGTTTTTCATTTGCTTTTTATATTTTTTCTCCACACAAGACTAAAAAAGCAAAAAGTAGATGTAGCTTTCTCCTTCCCTGACAGCTCTTTACAGCTGTCTACAGCTGTGCTGCACTCACCTCATCTGAGCAAGGCCGAAGGGCAGCGTTTCTGCTCCTGCCTGGCTTCAAGGCAATTAATAGTGGCTGTTGGCCCCTTGACCTCTTGTCTGGTGATGTGTTTCCAAATGCTTTTCTATGCAGTTCCAGGACACAAATACTCTCTAAGACAAACTCACAATACCTACTTTTAAAAGTATCTAGAGGGTGAGGAAACAGTTACCAGACAGATTTTTTGCTGATTTTTCTTTCTGTTCAGATATGTTAATAAAATGCCGTTCTGGTTTAAGGAAACTTGGACCAGAGAGTATTTAGACACGACTGCAATTATTCCTTGGAGCTGGCCTCGTGTAAGCTTCTGCATTAATGAGGGATCATCTCTATTTGCACCAGTTTGCCAGCAGCACGACCAGCAAGCAATTAAATTCTAACAAGAACAAGGCTTGCAAGAAGACTCTCCCTGCACACAGACAAAGGTTGCTTGGGCTTGAACCAACCAAACAAGGGGATGTAACTCTCCTTTTCTTACCCAGCCAGCTCCTAATAGATATGGATTTTTTTCCAGTTAATACAGTGTCGTGCCCTTATCAATTGCTGTCATCGAGTCCTATGGAATGTGTAAATTCTCCCTCCGCTGGAGTGTAATCCTATTTGGCAGAGCATTACAAGGGCTGTACCAAGAGTGATTGAGAGGTCGCAGCAGAGAAGCAGGAGAGGACTTTTGCCAGGGTGTTTTCAGCTGCAGGGGCCAACTTGGCAATCTTCTTATCGTCTCTTTCCATTTCCATCCTCTGACATTCCAGCTCAGTGCTTAGCCACCACTTAGAGCAGGTGTAACTCTCCTTTCTGGATTACCCCGATAATACTCTCTGAACCACCTTTGGCAGTGCCAGGCTCCCTGAAGAAGGCAGGAAATCTGCCTTCCTGACTTGGATGATCTGGACAGAGGTGAGCTTTCTGGAGAGCGATACTGCGCCAAGTGCCCCTGGGTACGTCAGTGGCTCAGAGATGCCAAGTGCAGCCCAGTACTGAAACATGCAAACTCTCTCCTTATGTTCTGTTGTTTTTCTGTTATCTCTTAATGTTTTAATATGATATGCGTAGTAAATCTTGAAAGGATGATTTTGAAAAATTTATAAGACATAGAAAAGCGTGAATAAAAACTTTATTCTTCTTAAACTTGCCACTTTACCAGTGGCTGAATCTCCAGGTAAATTATTTTCCTACAAAATGTCATATTAATAAAAATCCCTTTAACTCCTGAAGTCATCTGTTCCTTTCCTATGTCCAAGAGGAGCAGTTGCTTTGGTTTTAAAGACTCACAATGGGGTCTGTGGCATGTCTCCCCAGATGATCCTGTCCAGTGCTTCATTTTCCATCCTGTTAGAAAGATTTTACATAACGCCTAACTTAAGTTATTCTTGCTGCAATATGAACCCATTATTTCTTTTGCTTTTCACAAGGGAGAAGAAATTTTTTCCTCTTCTCTCAGCAGCAGTCTTTTGCATATTTGAGGAATATTATCATTCTCCCTTCCCCCACCCTTAATCTTCTTTCCTTCAAGAAAAGCAATCCAAATGGAGCAATTCTTTCTGGTAGGTCATGATTTCAAGCCCTCTGATCCTTCCTGCAGCTCCCTTCTGGATTCACTCCCACTAGGCCATATCTCTCTGGGATGCAGTGCCCAGTGCTACACAAAGTACTCCAGCTGAGACATTATCTCTGCTGAGTAAAGCAGACAAGATTGTGTATGAGTTTTCTGTGCTACGTTTAGTAATTTCCAGAGAATCTACTTTTCCACAAAGAGCGATAAACTATCCCTTTGATCCTGATCCAAGCAGACTTTCTTACTAAAATCTGGGAGAGAGAAAAATTAATAGAAATCAAAACTTACTTTGAATGTGTCTAGGAAAAGAAAACATTCTTAATCCTGTGCACAGTGCACTAGATACTCTTGCACAAACAAATATTTGCTGAAATGTACCAGCAGAAAAAGTTCAGGAAGTTAAAATAAGGAGGTTTAGCTGCTGGTGGGGAATGAGGTCTTGCATTTTCCCAGTGATCCTCAGTAGAGAGCGACCCTTAGTCTCAGTTTTCATGGTTCCCAAAGTCACAACTGTTTTGGAGAAGCCTGGGATATAGCACACATCTGAGGTAGTTGTTACTTCTGTTTGAAAAGATGAGCTTAGGATCCAGCTTTTCTTCCCTTACACTTGTGTGCTTCTAATGACCCTCATCAACAATAAGAGTTGACACATCCAAAGCTCAAAATGGTGCTATTTCAATATTGGATGACATTTTACCAGAGGATAGCAGCATAGGAAGATGTTTCAGCTAGAGTAAAGTGAGGATGAAGTTCACTCCACTTGCCGTGTGCTCCAGGGCCCTCACGCAAAGCCTGCATACCCCCAATCTCCTTTCCTGAGGAGACAACACTGGCACAGCGTCAGTGGTGCTGCTCAGCCCCGCTGATACAGGCAGAGCTGCTGAGCCTCGGGGCCGTGAGCAGCCCAAACCCACGTCTCCCCCACTATTCCCTCCCCTGCAGCCTGGGCTGCTGGCACCCACAGCCAGACACGGGTTTCTGCCAGGAGCCTCCTGACGTGGTCAGCCCAGAGCCTGGAGCTCTGTGTGTCCCTCTGCAGTTTGTGAATGTCACCTTTTAGCAGAGATTATTAGTCAGCTTTGTCTGACTGACAAGCACTTGTGTTTCGCCTCGAATCTTCGAAGGCAGCAGGCGAGGGGGCAAAGAGCACTAATAGAATTCTTCAATGTCATTTTAATAGGATCACTGCTTTGTGCTAGCTATTTTTTCCCCTCTTTATCTTTTTCTGTCCTCTGCAACGCTCTGTGTTAATGCCCTCTGGTGATACTGAATTCTTTCCAAGCTTCTCAAAAAAAAAAAGTCCCACCAGCATTAATTATTGTTCCAGGAGGATATCTTCCCTTAAAGATGCAAGGTTTCTCTGAAGCCATCTGTCTGGATTTTCTTCCCTTGGGACAGAGAGAACAGTTAGCAACTCAGTATTTCCAAAAGGAAAATCACAGCTCATGTAGATAATACAAATGACCCAGTTGCCCTAGGAAGGGAAGCGCCGTCTCGTGTGCGGTGTGTTCCGTGTGCCATCCATCCACCTTCCTCAGTTAATGAGGCTCTGACTTCTTCATGCTGGTCAAGATAAATATAAAGCTCCCTAACCCTGAAATCACCATAGTGAGGTTGCCATGGCAAAAAAAAAAAGTTCAGTCCATCACTGATTATGCTAAAACCTGATACAAAGAGAGATACTAACAGTGCATTGAGACACAGAAGCATGCCTGTGATGTTCTCCAAATTACCATGATCTTGGTACAGTTTAGATTTTATAAAACATCCTGTTCTGTTCATTTTTCTAACAAGATACATTGGGATTCTGCCTTATGGGAAGATGTTCTGAGAACAGGGCTGGGATATTGGAGATTCCTAAACATCTAACTCAAGTATTGATGTTGAGACATGATAGAAGCAGAAATCCTGCTCCACACCACTTGTATTAATGTTTTGTGACCTGACCTGCAAAAAAAAAGGCTATCTCATCCAAAATTTAGATCCCAACTCTACATTTCAGTTCTACTGTCGATAACCAGGCAGCTTAATTACCTCCCAGAGTGATTATGAGGCTGGGTTATTTAAGGTTTGAAAAGCTCTATGGAGGTTCTAATAACTGAATGTCAGTCACATACAGGAATAGAGATGTATGGGGTGCTCTGCCTGTGGGCACAGGCCATAGGCTTCTATGGGCACTGCACACACCCAAACCCAGAAATTTCCTGACCCACTGTGGACACCCATGCCATGCATATGCCCCTGGAGAGCCCTTCTGCTCCATGTGAACAGCATAAATTGTGGATTGTGCCTACTGCAGATTAGAAAACTAAGCTTAGAAGCCTAAACTGCAGAATCTCACCTGGGCAGGGCTCTGAAGGAGAAGCGGCCAGTCCATCTCAAGGAACTTCAGTTACTCCTTGGTAAAATATTTTTTTATTCTGTTCTGAGTGACTATCCACATTCCAAGCAATAAACAAACAGCCAAGACACAGAATCCTGAAATCTCACAGAATAACACTACAGCTCTGCAAAACACAGCATTAGACCCTAAGACCTGGGAGACCATATATCCTCCCTTGAGTGTAAGATATGATTCCTCCCTGTCACTCTCATTATTAATGGCACTCTGTGTGCTCCAGCAGTTCTGGTTGGGTTCTCTCTGGCCATTTCTTAGTGTGCCCAAGCAGAGTCCAGATCTGATTAGTAAACTGTCCAGGTTTTATTTCTTCCCTCTTCATCATACTTGATGGTCTTTAGCCATAAAAAATGGGGTTTGACTTTCTCTGTAAACAAAGTTTCAAAGCAATGCTGTTATGAAAAAAATGTATCTTCAGAAAGAACAGAGGAGAGCAGAGCTGCAGTGGGATATGCATCAGTGGCTGCCGTTTGGCAACATCCTCGCAAGTAGCTGCAATGACAAGCTAGAGACTCTGAGTCTGATCAGAAAATCAAAGACCTGTGAAGGGACTCTCACATATTTTCCTGGTCAATTTGGATTGCTACTTATGAATATTCTTTCAAATCAAAACCAATATTCAATACAACTTTTGTTTTGTTTTTAAGTTTCTGGGTCTTTCTTAACACCACTGATAAATACTAGCCCTCAGATTCTTAACTCAAGATGGTTTTCTCAGTTGAGAGATGTCCACTCCTGGTCCATGGTGCTCTCTACTCTGTAAATGATGTGAGTCTTAATGCATAATCCATGGAGGTCACTCAGTGAAAGTAATCTACTTATGCAGGAGTTTCTCCAGAGGAGTGTAGATGATACTAAAGAAAGGCATGGAAATTATCTTACCTCAGACAGGAACAGCAACAGGGAACTTGCAGTCCTGTGAAGACTTTCACGTCTCATACGTTGGGATGGGCCTGCTACAGACAGGTTAAGCTTGCACTTCAGTCTTCTGGATTTGGGTCCAGATTCTTTCTGGAGACTGATGTAGATGTGATGTTTTTGTAGACAAGATGTCTGGATCTGTGGTGATGGATGAAGCAGAAGCGTTTACAGTCAGCTATTGTGGCCAACAGGGTGCAGATTTATTCTTCCCAAAGAACAGTCTTACAAAGTTAATCATCTGGACACTAGGTTTAAGTGCACTAATGGTCAGGTCAGAATACAGAGAAAACAAGCTGCTGTCTGGTGCATTCACTAGATCTGTTAGAAACCTGTGGGACAGGTTTACAGGTGCTTGCAGTGAGACATATTTGAACATACAAATGGTGTGCATATCTCCATGTATTCACAGAGCAGAACTGAACACCTCAAGTGCTTCCATTGATATTTTACTGAAGCCAGATTCTGTCTCAAAGTACACAGTCAGACTGTAGCAAGGAAAGAAGGAAAGGTCCTTTTCGTGGAGAACATTGCCATCTTGTGCACAATTGCATTTACTTGTTGCTCGGCATCCTTGTGAGAGATGGCACTGCAGAACTTGTTCACTCTCCTTGCCTCTCATGAAAACTCCAGGATGCCTCCAGCAGAGTTCAAGTCCTTGAATGGAGAAGTTTTCCTAAACAGCATCAGCTGTTCCAGTCCTCAAGCAACAATAACAAGATCTGAACTGCTTTCTGGACTAGCACATTTTTCCTTTTTGTCTGGTCAGGAGCTCCATTAAGTATATTTAATGGACAAAGACAGCTGTATCACAATGAAATCAATAAATAGTGGAAAACTGGGACTGACAAAGTTCTACAAATGTTTTTGACCTTTAGCAAGTGGAATAGAAGCATTTACTCACAGGCTATCTGCATGTGCTGGAAGCCATGCAGACTCACAGTAAGTACAGTGACCGTAGAGAACACCTGTGCAGCAAAATCTGGCATAGATGGACAAATAGACAAACCAACAACCACTCTAGTTTAGCAATTACTCTCACACAGTGCTTCATAGTTCACTGCAGATATGAATTACAAAAAATCTTGAAATACCGATATATGGTCAGTAAACACGAACATGAATTCTCCTGGTGAGGAATATGAGACCCAGAGCAGCTGTGTTGTTGCTGTACAGAAGAGCTGTCACAGCTAGCTCTTCTCAACAGGAGAAGCTGACCCCACTTCCATGGCCCATCCATGAGCACGTCCTCCCTAAAACATAGTGCAATGTATATCACAGCAGACTGGGAGTCCTTCTGCAGAGGTATGTGACAGATCGGGCACCACATCATTCTCAGGATTTCCACACTATGCTGCCATCCACACTCTTTTAATCATCTCCTTCATGTGGGAAGGTCTGCTCCAGGTAAGTTTTTGTCTCCCTGCCAGCAAAGCTGGAGGGTGACCCAGGGATTCCAAGCACTCCCTGGATCCCTGGAGGACCTGAGCAGCCCACCTGTTTGCTCTCCTCCCTCACTCTGGTTTGCATACGCTCCCCATTTGACAGGGACAATGCAACTCCTCTGTCACTGTGTGTGGAGGTGGGACCTCATTCCAAGGGGTCCTTTGCACCAGGGAAAACTGCTTGGGCTTTTTGAGGGGACCTCTATGGAAGGAAGTTGAGACAGCAAAAAACTCTCATTTTCCTCCTGCCTGTATCCAGATGAGCACCTGGATCTCCAGAGCACTATTTGCATTTCGGAACAAGGTGAATGACCCACAACCCAGGGTCTGGTTTCTCAGATAATTCTGTTAGGAAATCCCACATGTTGCACACAGATTTGACTGACAGTTACAGCTGGCGTGGCTTTGATGATAAAGATTTTCCCCTGATTGAAGCCCAGAGTGATGGAAGCATGATGGTATTTTAGCTGGGAGGATGTCCATGTGCTCACTGGTTATCTGACCACCAGGAGAGGAAGAGGACAGGGGTTTGTGTGATTTGCAGAGGGGCCACCAAAACCCTTGGTCACCGTTTTCTCACCAGGAGACATCTGAGGTTTTAAAGCCTGAAGTATCAGCTACTTGTCAGTAAAAGGACAAAGGGATGTTTTCTCTCTTCTTCTCCTTTTTCTAGCTGCATTCAATGTGGGACTGCTACCAGTAAGCCAGTGATGAGATTGTTACTCAACTGTTTTTAAAATGACACTGATATCTCTTTTATAATACAACACAAAGGCATAGGGTAGTAACTAACCCTGAAAATGGCAAAACAGTAATTTGAAAATGCCATTTGACATCATAATGTAGAGAGAAGGCCTGTATTGCCCACTGGGCTGGATCTATAACATATGCCAGATGACATAATGCCACTAGTGCTTCCTGTGTCATGTAAAACTGTACATAAACTGTGCCTCTCACCTGTAAGATTCATAGCTTTTCTTGAGCTTATGCTAAAGACAGCTTATTAGTAGGCAAATAATACAGCAATATATTTTCATGGTTTGAATTGCACATGATTATTTTTTTACCAATCAAATTTACTTATTGAAAACCTGCCTGATTTCTGCTCTTAGTGGTGCTCACTTGCCCACCCCCCAACATTTCTCTGTGGATTGGAGCATGCATCTTTACCTTTTTTACTCCTATACACTGAAAGGGACAAAGTTTTCATGGGTTTGCATGAAATCTCCTCTGTGATTTAATCCTGCCATCCACTCTGCTATTCTCTGTGCACAGGCTCCAGCTACATAAACAAAGTCCACCTTTTGAGAACAGTGCTTCTCTCAGTCTAACCCAACACCAAATATTCCTGAACCTTCATAATGCAAGCTCTAAAATTTTTCTTTGTTATCTTCTTCACCTTTACCCTTCTTCTCTAGCAATGATCAGACTTCTCTTTTAAGCTTCCCATCTGAGCTCCTTTTATCCTGCCAGTGCCTCTTGCCCTTCATCTCTTCCAATGTCTCAAGGGTTCTTCCCTTCACTTTTTTCTCAGGGGGAGAAGGAAGACAAGACAAAACTTCTTCAAGCTCACCCAGGATAAGCCTTTTGATCTGCACTTGGTTCACCCCCCAAGATCTGGTTCACACCCCATTCCTCAGGAATATTAAATTTTTTAGATAATCATAATCAGAGAAAGTGCACCTCGGATGGAGAAATTTGGGGATGTTTACCAGACGGGAAACCCAACTCCACATTTTGAATATTCTCCTGCTTTTGCTATATCCCACCAAACTTTGCACCCTTTTACCACAAGCACTTTCTTGTTAAAGGCTATAGTTGGTGCCTTGATGTTATGGCAGATCTCTGCAAGTATCTGATGCTGGGCTTCTCTGCCATGGAGGCAGCCATCAAAATTGCTCTTGCTCCTGAGGCCAACAACTGAACCACAGGAAGTGATCGTCAGCTTGGAGGATCCAGGACAGCACTACTTTCAGCTTAACAGAAATCATTTGACTATGGACAGATAATTAATGAAGTTTCCCAACACCCCCAGATGGTCTGTACTAACTCACAGAAGAATAAGCTGCAGTCATGCAAGAATGAGTTCAGTAGCTGGCTTTGCTGCCTTCCTTGTAAATGAAAGTATTCCCATGGATATTGAGGGGAGGGGGATCAGGATGACAGATGCTATAGCATGAGTCAGTTACTGTGGGGGTAGGCAATGGCTGTCTGAAAAACCAAGACTTGCTCTCACTAGAAAATGTTCTAACTTTTGCCTTTACAGGAAGCATCTTTGTGTTTGATGGAATAATGGAATATTAATTTTTATAGGAGACATATTGATGCAGAGGCTTACAAATATGCATAATTACATACATCTCATTGTCCATTTATAACTTCTATTCACACTGTTCTGCCTTAGATCATATAATTCCTGCCTTATATAACATTTGAAGTGCTAAATAGAAACAACTTCAGAATTATTTGATATTTTTCCTGACCTTTTTTTATCAGACTTCAGTTTCTTCAGTCAGCTCTGTAAATTCAAATTAATATGATGAAGTCCTAAAAAATTTGGCATGTTGTCAAGAGATGAAATTTATAACACGGTATGGGAAAACAAGTCATATTGTTCATCAATCTCCCACAGAAGCCTGGAGAGAGTCTCTTGCTGCGAGTCTCTTGCTGCTTGGATTTTCATTTTTTAATGGTGCTGCCTTCTGCAGGAGGGAATGAAGCCTTTTCCTGCATCACAAGAGCCACCTGCAAATAAAGAGACCTAGAAGTTCAATACTTCTTTTTAATTCTGTGAAGAGCTAAATACATCAATAAAATACTTTATGCCTCCTACAACCCTTTGATGACTGAATTAACTAAATGAGATTGAAATGAGGAGTGATTTATAATGGGTTGTAATGAGAAATGAGTTCAGCTGCCTTCCAAACAATTGACAGAGAATATATTAGTTTTAGCAATCATGGGGAAGCATTCCCCTTTGATCTCAGTGAGAGTAAAGTTTCTTTAGACATGATCCAATCCCAACAAATATGCAGCAAAACGTTCATATAACAGCAAGGGGTTTTACCCCCTTTGCAAAAGAAGAGCTACTCCAAACTAAGTTACTGAAATTTCTCATTGCTGTAGCCTGTGAAACAGATTAACTTTCCCAGATTTCCAGAGGATAAAGACAAATTATTCTCAACTTGAGTTTTTAAAACAGGAATAAAAAGTGCACCTTAACTTTCATGAGAATTGCTGTAGATCAGAATGACTTTCTTCCTGAAATCTCCAAATACTAGCGTTCAGATGTGAGGCTAAGTTATGGCTTAGCACTGTGTGCCCACCCTGTGCACTGATCCAACAGAGCTGGATGCACACACCCAGCTTTCTCATAGTGAGTCATCTCACCTAAATTAAATTATTCCTGGCAACAAGGCCAACCAAATATCCATTTGAGTATATTTGGGTAAGCAGGTGATAGGGCAGCCACAAGGAGGAGGCAGGAGAGGCTGAGCTGAGCCCTGGGAAAGTAGGACCTGGCCAAAAGAGGTACAGGACAGCACAGCCGTTCAAAGGACTCTCCTTCATTTCATCTCCTGCAGCCACAGCCCTGTGGACACTTCGACTCATGTACAGGTCCCTGACTGTGGCTGGATTAGGTGCCTGGAGAACTGGCAGCTTAACCATGGCTTTGCCCTGCTTGCCCAACATCTGGCTCTCCCTCTACGTGTGAAATTGATGTAAAATACTGCCCTCCAGGTTTGGTAGGGTTTGGTGAGTCCATGTCGTGAATAAAAGAAGATCTGGGAAAAAAAAAAATCAGAATGGATCAGAATAGTAACTTACCCAGATCAGGGCAGCCTGCCATGAACCTAATGCATCTGCCCACATGGCTGGGCTAAGCAGCAGACTTCAGACTTGCAACATGAAGAAAACTCTTATTACTAGTGGTGCACTTATAATTCACACCAAAACCTCCAGAGTGACTGTCCACTAGTGGCAAATCATGTGCCCCCATCTATGGCCCAGGGTTACTTTTCCCCCTCCCACCACCTGCTGGCACGGCTGCAGTGTGGGATGAGTTAGGGATGCTCTCACATGCAGGACAGCAACTCATACAAGCCTCAGCCCTGTTTACAGGATCACTGCCTCTTGATTTCTCCCATGATAGCTGACAGAAAGACCCTTCTCACAATGATGAAAAGTGAGCATGGATCTGACATGAACTGTTGACAGGCTGCAAAAATATTGATAGTACATTTAGCAACAGTGCCCCAAGTCTTGGCAAATGAGAGTTCACGCTCTCCAGTTATTTTTTCCCATTATATTGCCCCTTTCTACAATGTATATTAATTGGCTGTTTTGGTTTGCTATTTAGCAGCCAGCTTCCTTTTAAGCTAAAGCTCATTCCCTTAACTGTGTTTCCACAGCTTCTGCTCTGCCAAAAGGTTAAACAGACCTCATTATCTGTTTCCTGCAGAGACCTAATTTCTACAAAAGGCCTTGAGCACAGCAATATGATTGGCAGGAAAAATAATAATGTTACAAAAAGCTGTTTTCACACCTAGCCAAAGACTGAGAAGTGTAGACACCATCTGACATGATGCTCCATGTGGGTGTCATCAGCTGGGCAGGATATTCAGCCTCTTCTGGTTTGTGATGATTCTCACATCTGCCCTTTTCAGCATGGCATCCTCCAGTGGCATTCCCCAATATGTTAGCAGATTAAGCAGTTGAGGATAAAAGGTAGAGGTCAAACTGTCTCCATTTCTCCTGAACTGCTGTACCGAAATTCAGCTGCCTATGAAATGGTGAAGCAGCCCCTGCCGTAGCCCTGACAGTAGGGAGCAGGCACTCTTCCCCTCTCCTAGCTAGTCTCCTGGATAAACCTCCCAGGCAGACCAGGTCTGCTTCTTCTAGAGGAAAGATGTAACTACAACCTGAGGGTGCCACAAGTACATTCCCAGGCACAGGGTATGTGGCTCACCACAGCTGGGCAGCCTGGGACAACCCATACACAGCCCTGCTCCTCTTCAGGAGCTCAGCCCTCTCAGTGGTCCAAGAGCTCACAAAACCCATTGGACCACACACAAAAGGGGAACACAGCTATGGTTTTAAAACTCTGTTGGAAGAAGAGACTGTGAAGGAAATAGTCTGAAGTCCCACCTCCCCTTTTTATTCACCCTCAGCTTCTCTGGTTTCCTCCAAAAGAAATGTAGTCCATGTGATCTGAGGTCCCTCCAAAGCACAATTCAATGTGAATAAGCAAAAGATAAGCAAAATATACAGGGTAGGCTTCTACAGGGAGTAAGAGTTGTCCTTTTCCTAGACTGAACAACGTTGTAGGTGAGCACAGTGAAGTACTGTCTGATAGCATTTGGGATAGTCAAAAATGGGATAGTCATGAGAAGAGTGCTGCTATGTAATAATATTCAGGATTATTAGCTTCTATTGTGCTGCATTTGGCCCACTTGCACAAGATAAGTATTTTAGCTATTTTGCCAAAAAACACATGAGAGAAAAGAAAGGAGACAAGTGAGACTCAAATTACCATTCACACCTCGAAGAGGAAGCTCTCCATCAGAATCTTACAACCTGACCTGAAGGAACAGTTATTTGTTGTTTGGACTACACATTGATTTATCCCAGAGGGCAGGAATAATGCTTGAAAGTCACTACAAGCTTTAGAAAAATACTCTGTCACTACTAAAATAAAAAATATGTTTAAAAATATCACTGCTTATTGAGTATTGCATTCTGTACCATCCACCCACAGAATCTATCAGCAATATGACAACAGGCTTGATAGCAAAAGCTCTTGAGAGAATGTTAGCCTGAGCGTAGACCAACTGAAAGTGCAGGTGGACATTACATCCACCCCAAAATAATCAAGCAGCTCCAAGTGTCAGCAGATCCCTAATCAAGGTGGTATTTAAGTCGATGCTCTTCTAAGGCTTCAGTTATTATCACCATAGCTAGAAGATGTCAGTTCCTCAAACATCATCCTCCCTCCCATTTGGCAATGGCACTACTGACTTCTGACGTTGCAAAAGAAATCAGCAGTTTCACACTTTAGCACCACCATCTTGAATTTTATTCTGCAATTAGCAGGCAAGATGGTGCAGGAAGCTGAGCCCTTGTGAAAGGCAAAATAGTGCTGCTAACTCAAACTGGAGTTCTGGACTCAGCAGGTCCCAGGAGAGGCTGACATCCCCAAGGTCTCTCTCAAGATGCCTGGGGTCCCAGCTTACAGCCTCTTGTTGCCCCTCTGGTGCCAGCACATCTCTGCAGAGGACTACGTATCACCTTCAGAAGCACTCACCCCATGGGTGCCCTCCCCCAGCTCTCTGTGAAGTCTAGGCTGTTAGAAGCCTGAGCACAGTGGGCTAAGGGATGGCCCATCTAAAGTGCCATAAGCAATTATTCAATAACAGCTATTTAAATTTGATTTGTACAATTTAAGCTTATTAAAAAAGCTGCACTTAAGACCCCTTCATATTTCAAATTTTAAGAAGTTAGCAATTTACTACAAAAATAATAACAAGAGACCTGTTTCTACTCATGTCTATATTTTAAAACTTTTGAGTAAGATTTATTCAGGTTTCACTATACAAAATGTCTTTCAGCATCTTAAGTGAACCTGCAATTTTTAAAAAACAGAAATGTTTTTAGTTTCTAGAGGTTTCTAGAATGAATGTCTTGAAAGGCAACCCTTCTGGGGTTCAGCAAGGCCTTGAGGAGTGTCTCCAGTGCTTGAGGTGGGAACACTGGCTACAAGTGCACCACATAAATCTGGATGCAGTCACAGGAATTAGTCATCCTCTGAGTCACTCTCTCCCCTGGCTGGGACACATGCCCTGATTGAGGACATGAGCTGGTCCTGGATCTGCTTCCTGGGGTTCTCTTCGAGGTCTGTCTTGATGGCACCCGACTCTGAAATCTTCCACTCCAATTCTGTGCAGTGCAAAACAAGAGTCATCAATGCAGGGGAGCGAACGGGAAAAGCCCACCCTTCACTCCCCAGCTGACTTCTCTTATCACCCTACCACCACCACCACCACACCAGGGCCCTCTTCCCCGCTTCTTCTTCCATATCCAGGGCCAAGCTCCTACCCTGTTTAACACACCTGCCCCAGCCAAACCCTCCTTTCCCAGTCCCTAGTGCTGGCACAGGTCTCAGCCCAGGGCACAGAGGCCAGGTCACTGATCTGCAACCCACCAGTGACATCCCCAGTGCCACCCTGCTCACCTTGCAACCAAGAGTGCAAAAGAGGTGATGGATACAGAGCAGCAGCTTTAGAGGCTGTCCCAGTGAAAGTGAATTCTACTTCCTTCTAACCACATAAGGGCAGAAGACACATTTGCACCTCTATTGCCAGTGAAGGATACTGCTTGTACATTACAGCTGCTCCCATCATACACTGAGCTCATCACAATCAGAAGAGGCAGGGAATAAATTTAACAAAGGGCAAAAAAAATTGTAGAAATTTCATGTACACACATGAATTATAGGTATTTTTCAGGGATGTACCTTGTAAACAGAATTTACCCCTTTGCCTCTACATCACACACTAAGTATTATTTCCTTAAGACAGTAAAGAGAGACCACCACCAGCAGTAGGCTGAGACTGGACTGGATTGCTTCCCAGAAGTGGTAGAAAGTCAATACAACACATTCAGTTGAAACCTTTCTCCTGCTGACAATTCTATCATCAAATCTAATTTCCTTCAGATGTTACAGAGTAATAAATCCAACCTCACACTTTCTTTAATCTCCAGTGGAAGGCACCTGGCCTAGGGGAGGAGGAAGGAAGACATAAACAAAAGGGCAGAAATTTCAGTGCACAGCTTCCTGTGATGACTGAATTAGGCTGACTCAGTCAGGAACAACAGACAAACGTATGGCATCATCTTGAAAATTAAACAAGGAGCCCTACAGTCCAACAGGCAAGTGCACAGATTATCACTGCAGGCAAGAGTAGTCACTCATGTCCAAGACACCCAAAGAACATGCATGGGTACTGTTTACCCTTTAATATATCCAGCAAAATTTGCTTCACCCAACACAGGACATAACTACGTGCACACAAAAGACAAATATCTACATGTGGGCCTATCACTGGTTGTACAAGACAGCCACGTGATCATAGAGGTGAAATAAAAATCCAGTATGATTTTCAGTACCTCCCTTCTTCTCCTAAGCCTCATTTCTCTCATTCCCAGCAAAACAGTTTTGCTTTTCCTTTGGAAGACCAGAGATGCAGACACTCACCATCCCTTGTCAAGTTCATGCCACCGAACACTAAAGGCCCAATGAACTGAGCTTTGATGTCTCCCTCCAGGTACACAAATATCGTAGGCAGGTTCTTATCGGGGTAGTTGGGAATGCAGGTGGTAGAGATCGCTTTGATGAATTTCACATCTCTGAACTTCTTTGCAAGCCCACTCATATGTTGATTTATTAAGGCACAGAGTGGAATTCTGTGAAGAACAGCAAGACGCACACATAAGGAAAAAATAAGAGACAATTTAAAAAGTAAATGGCTCCAGAAGAAAGGTCAGAAATATCAAATTGATGTTGTTGTTCAGTATTCCAGGACTCAAGAGAGATCATCACCACTGGAGATTGTAGTGTGTGATAGGTTTTTTGTTTTAATATACTAGTAATGCAACCTTCCCCTCTATCCCCTTTATATACAGGGAGACTTATGAATTTAAGACACTTAGAAATTGCAGGAGCAAGGGCAAAATAAAAAGAAAAGAGGCTCCTGGAAGAAAAAGTGCAAATGATGATCAACACCTGAGAGGAAATTAGAGACAAAAAACAACAGCAACAACCCTATTTATAACCCTTCCAAAAAATTCTAGCAGCTTAACAGACCTTTTTGACAAGGTTTCCTATCATGGTGACATTGCTCACTCCATTTGTATGCCACTAGCTAAATACACATTGATCCTTCTTATTCACAGCCCCTTGTATTTAATCCAGAGTAATTTCCAAAGTTTGGATACTTCAGTGGCAGCAACTACCTCTATGGCAGCTGTATAGTATACGCCATGCTGTGTTGTACAGATGTATAAAAAAGCCAATTCATGGTAACATCATTCTAAAACGAAGTTCAGCAGTCTTGACTCAACAGTATTGAAATTACTAATTTGTTTTTATTTCTTAGAACTCCAGAATCAGTCTGTAGTTCCACAATAACTACACATTTACGTTGAAGCATTTTCAGCTATTGATAGTGCAAAGTTTAAAGGTTAAAAACAAATTCTTACCCTTGTTTGTAGAGATGCAAGACTACCCATATGCCTTTTCCAGCTTTTGTAACCTCTTGAACATAATCTTTTCCTGAAATCTCCAAAACTTCCCCGAATTTATTCTTCATTTGAGCTGCCTTCATTTCTGCTAACCTTTGCTGCCTGAATAGCCAGGAATGGAAAAGACATCTTGTGAATAGATGCATTTTTCTGACAGAACAACACTTGAAGGAGCTGGTTGAAACCTAGACTTCAGAGACACATTACAATCTTCTTCTAAACCCAGACCAATGAAAGCAAAATGACAGAGTAGAAGCTCTTGTACTTGCATCTTAAAACCACCAACATGCAAGAAGTAAAACTATGTTTCATGCAATGATTTTTCTGCTCATTTCTGGCCTCACTAGTTATTTCTTCTGCAGGTAATAAACCAAATGGCAAAAACCATGTGAGAGGTTACAAAATAGAGAGAAACCAACACTAATTATGCAAATCTGCAGCACCTTAATCTCATTCACACAAAAATTAGGAAATACTGGAGGTGATTTTCAAAGCTCTTAGGATCCCTAGCCATGCACTCAGCAGGTGCACATTATCTCTGCAAAGCTAGGTTGTAGATAAAGGATACTGAATTCAAATGCTGTTATCCTTTTAAAGACACTTAAAAGCTCTACAAGAGACCAGAAGCACAACCCCCTTTTTCCATCATCCTAAAAACATCCTTTCTCTTCAACAATATCTAAAAGCATATAAAAGAAAGACCCTCCAATTATCATTAAAGCCAAATTCTGCAACCTGTTCTGACCTGTACATTTCAATAGCTTTCTCATCTTCCTCATTAAATTCGTCTTCATTCTCTTCTAGCTCTTCTAGAGTCATGTCCTCATAAGTTTTCACTAAAATGGAAGAAACATCAAATCAGCAAAAACCTCATTCCAGGATTAAAACTCATCAGCTTTTATCAATCCAACAGAATTATTTACTCTAAGGACAGATTAATAGGAAATATGGGGTGGATTTGAGTATTATCTTACAGTAATAGAATGGCTTGGGTTGAAAAGGACCCTAAAGATCATCCAGTTCCAATCCCTCCTGCCACAGGCAGAGACACCTTCCACTAGACCAGGTTGCTCAAAGTCCCATCCAACCTGGCCTTGAACACTTCCAGGGATGGGACATCCACAGCTTCTCTGGGCAACCTGTCCCAGTGCTTCACAACCCTCACAGCTAAGAACTTCTTCCTAGTATCTAATCTAAGCCTACTCTCCTTCATCTTAAGGCCATTCCCCCTTGTCTTATCTATCACTACATGACAAAGCTGGAATTACCCTTAGGACTTGGGACTTCAGTGATCCTTGTGGGTCCCTTCTAACTCAGGATATTCTCTGGTTCTATTCTGTGATTCTAAAAAGTCCCTCCCCAGCTCTCTTGTCAGTCCCTTTGGCACTGAAAGGTGCTACAGTTCTCCCCCAAGCCTTATATTCTCCAGGCTGAGCAGCCCCAGCCTTCTCAACCTGTCATTATTATTCCTACTGGACTTTTAGGAAGTGTTATACAGATAACATCTTTAGATATACAGATGGAAAGAATATGATATAAAGGCCTCTGAGCTGAAGACTGCCTAGACTAGCACCCAGCTACCTGCACGAGCTTTCAAGGTTAGCAGCTGAAGCACAAACATGCACTTCACCTGGCAGACTCCCTTTGCAGTGTTCTTGTTCCAGTTTTCAAACATTTACTTTCATAAAAATACAGAGCTCACATGAAGAACAAAGCTCTCCTGTGCTAGAAGCATCCATGTGTTCAGGAATGTATTTGTTTGATACCATTAACAGCTGATCACCTTGGACAGATGAAGCTTTGGTATCCCTACAGACGTGGAAAATGACATATTGCTTTATGGCATATAAACATTGCTGCTGGCCATTTCTTTGAAAAAACTTCCCCCAGGAGCCATTCCAAGGCTTGTTCTGCTGTTGCCCGAGCTGGCTGGTCACTCACCAAGAGATTTCTGAAGGATGGCAAACTGCTCCTCTTCCTTTGCACGTTCCTTTTCCTCCAGGTCTTCCTTTGGAGGAAGGATACCTTTCTTGCGCAAAATGTCATTCCACTCCGTGTCTTTATTTGGGTCCTGGAACAAGACAACAAATGGATGACATTTCTTCAAAGTGAACTTTACCACTTCCAGAACTCAACACAGCTGCTAAACCAGTAGCTGGATGGATGGTGCCAGAAAGTCACAGTGCAAATCCTCCTGATGTCGAGGCTTCTTTCCAGCCCCAGACCTGCAGCAACCTGCAGACTGACTTGGTTTTATTCCATCCCACTCACAGCACATACAGGAGGTCTTGGTTGGGTACCACAGTTTGAAGCACTGTAACCATTGCTGAATCACTCACAAAGTGCAATGAAAGGAGAGGGTATCAGCTGGGTGACAGGGAAGCACACTGGCCAGAGGGCTCCCTTATAGACCCTCAGCAGGACAGTCCACCAAATCAATGGTCACTGCATCAGGAAGCACTAGCAACAAGGCACACAGGCACAAGCCTTACAGACCTAACTCTCAGTACATGGGAAGAAGTCTCCATATTAGATTCAAGTGAGAGTGACCATGTAAATGCTTAGACAAAAGCAAGCAGTCTCTGCCAGCCAAGTCCATTGCTAAGGATTCATATCTCCATCTGCGGCTAAACTATGCCTGAGACCTGCAATAATCCTGCAAAACAAGGCCAATAGGCCCCTGTGTATTGCTGAAAAGCTCAGTATAAGACCTTCCTATTTAGCAAGCAATTTTAATTTTTAAAACACAAGAAATCTCAGTGATAAGCACAAACAGGCTGATTGTGCTTCCCTGCTACCTTGAACTAGGTCTACTTTGAAAACTGAACAACCTACTGCTTTGCTATAGCTTGTATCAGTACACCTTACCTTAGCTGTTCACAGCCATATACCCATCCCTCTTCTCAGACTAAACCCCAGTACTTATGAACTACCAGGGACAGGAAGGGAGAGGCAGGAGGCAGAGGGGGAGAAGAAACAGAAAAAATTAAATAAAGAGAACAATGTAGCTCAGCACACAAAACGCCAGATTTTTTTTTTTTTTTTCCTGTCTCTGACCGTGGTCACCTCTCCCCCCCGCATTTACTATCGTTTATTAAGACACTGACGCACAGGCTGAAACGCCTACCCGCTCACGACAGTAGTGAAGTAAGTACCGTACTTTCAAAAAAAGCAACAAACCGCCGCAAACCCAGACATGGAGCTGCCGAACAACACCGCCGCGTAACAGCCACCTCCGCCCCGAGAGAGCGGCACGAACCCCGGCCGCCCCCACCCCGGCTGTCCCGGGCACTCGGCCGGGGAGGGTGGCCCGCGGCTGTCGGCGGGGCCCCAGCCCTGGGGCCGGCCGGGCTCGCCCCGCAGCACCACCCACACGGCCGGGTGCGGGGACACAGGGGCACCGCGGCCGCTCACC
>VZRF01011155.1:783888-856720 GCA_013396875.1 Vireo altiloquus | reverse complement strand
GCAAGGCCGCCGCTTCCCGCACCGCCTAATAAGGCTGGTCCCGGCCGCGGGAGGCCTCGGGCCTGCATGGGCGCTCTGAAAGAATGCCGGGATTGTTTGAGTTGAAAGGCACCCTAAAGATCATAAATCCCTCTGCTGTGGGCAGCGACACCTTCCAGTAAACCGGGTTGCTCAAAGTCCCATCCAGCGTGGCCTAGAATAACCATGCTTGAGCAGGGAGGGTGGACAGATGACTCACCGTGCTCCCTTCAAATCTTAGTCTGTGATTCCCTGTAACTTTTCTCTTGCCACCTCAGTGAGCGTTTTTTGTCCGTTTGCATTTCATACCCTGCTTCATTCCCCCTTTATATTTCGTTTATCTTCTTATTTTTCTTTCCGTGATCAGTTAAAAAAATAAAATGAGCAATCAAGCCTGTATTATCTATTCTTATTAGGCATAATTAGCTGTACTTGTAATATTGTTAGGATTGGATCATAGCCAACTAATATCACCAGAAATTTGTCTCTAGATGTTTACTTTTATTTCGGTTTTGAGTCCGTGTTAAAGTATCACTCAGAAAACACTGAGAAGTATGTAGAGTGTGGTGACCCAAACCTGCTTGGGATCAACATCCCGCTCCATACAAATGGGCACCTAGGCCTGGCCTTTTCAAAGAACTGAGTAGATCTTTTCAGCTTGCTTCTCAAAGACACACAGCAGAGAAGAGGGAAGAGACCTGCTCCTGCCTCCCTTCCCCTCTTTTTATGCTCTAGCCCAGTGGACAGGATGTTGAACCAGAAAGGGGGAGCCGAGATCTCAGTCTCCAGAAAAGGATCCTAAAGAATCTGCCAGCAGGCCTTAAGACTGTGTTTGGGCATGGCACGTGGAGAAAGGACTGTCTCAGCTTTGGCAAGGACCATAATGAAAATTCAGAAGCCCCACTTCAACACGTAATAAGATCATGGGCATGCTAATAACAGCCAGTTATTCTGAAGTGGGCTGGCCACTTTCCCTGTGCTAAAGCTGGGTTACTGAACGGAAGGCACAGCCACCTTTTCTGCCTTTGAATTAGAAGAAATGGACAGCTGTGCTCAGCCCTTATGGTGAGCATTTGGACATGCAGAGGGTACCCATACCGGTGGTCCAATGCCCCGAGGTGGTGGGAAACTCAACCTCATTCAGCTTGGATTAAATGCTCATCCTTGTGGGAAAAGTGGGTGAGTGCCACAAATACAGGTGCTGTGAGGCTCTGGCCCACAGTTGGTATCTGGCAGGCAGAACCTAAGGCTGAGCTGCTCGTGTCAGTTTTGTTTGAATGTTTTGCATGAGCCTGGGCTTCTGGGAGTACCCTCTGGTTTAAATAGTTGTCTTCTGTGGCTGAAATACCATTCACACTCACAGCTCTTTTATGTTGCCGGTTGGAACCTACTTTGAATGCCAGAAAACAAAACACAGAGAGAGTATGAGCAGGAGGCGAGCACCCATTTTTTTAAAAGGTGCTCAAAAATATTCCTTTGCATGAGGTGAGATTTTTGCCCAGGTGAACTGAGAGGAACTAGCCAAGCATCCAGAACCACAGTAAACCCTGAGCCCCATCTGGGACAGAATTACCAGAAGAGGGAGCAGAAGCCTAAATTGTAGGAGCAGCCCCATCATATCACTTGGTGGGACTCAGACACAATGTGAGCCAAGCATTACTCTGCCCAGGACTCATGTAAAGCAAAACACACTTTTTCCCTCCCACCCAACTAAAAAAATATTTATAAAGCCCACTTTCTCTATGTACATTTTTTTATCAAGCTTCATCAGGAAGGACTGTTTTTACACATATTGTACAGACAGAAATACTCCAGCCAGAGTGGGTGAGAACTGGCAGAGTCATAGTGAGACCCAAATGTAGCCATGGCTTGGCCCTTGGAGGCAGCCTGCCTTCTTCCCCCTCACCCCAGCAAATTTGCTTCTGAGCAGCTGTAATGTATTTCTTCATTTTGCCCTAAATCAGGGATTAGATGAAGGAAGATGAAGCATATGTGCAAATGACTCATTAATTATCCAGGTGACCCACTGATGAGGAGACAAAGTTGCTGGTAAAAAAGGTTCTGGGCCCAGAGGTAGAGATCTTACCTGGCTTGTCTGCGGTTGAGTACAGATTGCAGTAAGGCACAGACTATTTTGAAGGTAATGTGGTGTATTTTTCATTTATAATGTATTGTGGAAGATTTAGGGTTATGGAGGGCTTTGTGTTATTTTGTAAGTTAGCTGCCTCTGTTGCACAGTATGCCTGTACTATGAGTAATTTAGAAAAAATATTTTCTGGTAATAGAAATAAGGAGTTATGGTTTGCTTGGATTTTATTATGGGCTGAGGTTTTCTAATTTTTACTTTTTTCCATCTTTTTCTCAAAGTTTATTCTGATTTTTCTTAAATACTTAAACCTCTCTGTAAAAACCCTACATATTAATGTAGCGATGGGTATTCTTGTATATTACAGTTAATTGTCCTGTTTACTCATAAACTAGAAATGTTATTAAAATTAGTATTTTTCCTACTCCAGTTGTAAGAGTATTCTAGCTGGGCTGAATTTCCTTCGTCACGAGGAAGTAGATAGTAATTTCTGTTCTTCAGTCTGCATTGTGCTGTCTAAATCAATTAATCCTTTTCCTAGTGCAGAAGACCTCCAGTAGTACTCTTATAGCAGTCAGAGAATACCATTCAGGGAATTAATTTAAAACTCTATATGAAAATGTACTGGAGTATTTTGGGTATAATAAGCTGTGGGCTGCAAGAATTGTTTCATTTTTAGATTTAAAATGGAGGAAAGTTGTAACTTGACAGTAGAAGTTAGAATACAGATTATTCTTGGAAGAAGAAACAGCCTTGGCCCCAAGTTAGCTTTGAGGTAACAGTTGTGGTGTTTAAAAAGAATCTTACAGAAGAAGATCTGCTGTGCCTCAATCCCAAATACATTCTAAGTAGCAGACACTGCAGCTGCAAAGGCCATGCTAAGAGCAGTGCTAAACTACACCAACATTGCTCCCACCACACTTTTCTCTGTGGCACCAGCCTTAACCCCATATGCCAATAATTCTCCACCTAGATTTTGGTTTATTGTTAAGGTTAGGGTCAGGTTTCGGAAAACCTCAAAGCATAGAGCTCCAGGGACACTGCAGCTGCAAAAGCCATGCCACAGCCAGCACCACACTGCCCCAACATTATTCCCACCACACTTTTCTCCTTGGCACCAGCCTTACCCCCAGGTTCCTCTAGTGCAATGCTTAAGCTTTGAAACTAGGGCTAGGGTTAGGGTTCCGTTTAGGGTTAGGGTTCAGAAAACCACAAAGCCCAAAGCTCCAGGGACACTGCAGCTGCAAAGGCCATGCCTTAGCCCCAGAGGAATTGCCTCTCTTCGTTTGAGCTCTTCATATCTGACTTCAAGTAACCCTTGACAGGTTTTGAAATGAGATCCTTCTCCTCAAAGGGCCATAACAGTTAAAATTTTAGCTGTGCTCTTGATGATCTGTGGTGTGTGATGAGCTCTTTCCACAAGAGAAGACTGAGCTTTCTCCGTGACGTGGAAGTGTAGAAAGGGTAACTGACCTTGCTGTCGCCTCCTCTTGCTATCCATTAGGTGCAGCCCAAGCTCCCACGTATTTTGAAGACCTCCAGCCCCTCTGTGTCTCCTCGCCTGTCAGCATGTCTGGACGTGGAAAGAAAAAAGCAGTGGCTAAGAAGCCTGGAATTGCATCAAGGAAAAGCCAGTCAGCCAGGGCAGGTCTGTGGTTCCCTGTGGGTCGTGTCTACAGGTTCCTCCGAAGAAGGAAGTACGCTGATAGGATTGCTTCTGCTGCTGCCATCTACCTGGCTGCAGTAATGGAGTACATGGTAGTAGAGGTCCTGGATCTGGCAGTGAGTGTTGCACATGAAAACAGGAAAACAAGGATCCTGCCCAGGCACATTCAGCTGGCTGTGAGAAGTGATGAAGAGCTGAACAAGTTCTTTGCCTGTGTGACCATTCCTCAAGGCGGGGTTATGCCAAATATCCTTTCTCAGCTCCTTCCAAAGAAAACTAGCAGAAATGTTGCTTTGTCTCAGGAATATGGTGGTAGCCAGTGAAACTCTTTTCCTCGTCTGGTCTGTGCACTTATGGATGATGGGACTCAGTACCACTAATTTGTATGTGTTTGCTTCTTTGTCAAGCATTTTGCCTGCTGATTTTAAGGCATTTTTAAAGCACATAACAAAGTTTCTAGAATGCAACACTGGTCTCCTTTTCTTTTTTCTCATGGATTGAGGAACAGAATAAATATTAAAAAAAAAAACACCAACCTAGCATAACACCTGAATAACTTTCTTAAATTAGTCCAGTACACGCTTACTTTTGCAAACATATAACAGGTAAATGTGAAGCAGGGAGAGGAGTGAAGTCACACACTGCTATTCCTGTGAACTTTTCTTCCATCTAGCACAGATTCATGGTGCAATTAGTTCAGTGCCTCAGGGGTTGTTTAACTCTACTATAGAATTTAGTAACCCTGTGCTTTTTAAAGCCTTATTGCTCATAAAACCATAGTGAACATCTGCTTCTCTTTAGACTGCTTCATCATTGCTCTAAGTCTCTGTCATGGCAAAGCATGCAGAAACTGGTGGAGCCATGTCTTCTCTTAACACAGATGACAATTTCAGCGTTTGTCCATTGTACAAAGTTATCAAGAACATGAGAAGGAGTCTACCCCCCTTCTCCCCTCCATAGTCCATTGGTTTTCCTCTATGGATCCATAATTTTTTTAAAATAGTAATTTTTGCATCTTTTCAAAAAGGGTAAAATGACTTTTCCATATTCAGGGGCATCTAACTTACTGACTGTAATTAACAAGCAACAGTTTTTCTCAAAGGAAACTTGCTCTGGTATTTGCTTCACAGCATGTTCCTCCTCAGAGCCTGTTCACTGCCTTCTTCCTCTGTACCAGCATACTCTGTGCTGGGGCAGCAGGGGGAGGAAAGGGTTGAGAAGAAGTTGTTGTTGAGAGAAATAATTCTGAAGTGGTGAGAAACCGTGAAATGTGAGAATGGAGATGAAAATGCTAAAAAAATAGAATGAGAGATAGATATGGACCATGAAGGAAAGAGCAGTATAAATGTCAGCAGGAAGTGAATGTAAAATTTGTGTGAAGTAGCACTTCACAATAGAATAAAGCAAAGAATAATTCCCTTTGTGGCAGGAAGAACTGGGTTATACTCTTTTGTTTACACTATAAAGCTTGTCAAGCGAGAGGATTATTCAGGATACTTTCTGGCCATTCTGGCTCTACATTTATCTGTTACTTACGTAACAGCACTACTGATATTTTCTAGGCATATTCTTTCTTCCACAACACTTGTTAAAAGTGAATGCAGCTCATTAAGCTTCAAACCAGCCTTGGCAGGGGCCACCAACAGATCAAATGTTCTGCTGCTGAAGAGGAAATAAACACAGTTATGGCACTTTACTGCTGCCTTACAGTGAAATTATAGATCCTTAGAAACCTGGGGATAGAACAATGAGAAAAGTTGGTTTGTTGTGGGGTTTGTTTGGTTTTTTTTTTTTCTTAGGGGTGTTGCTAATGTCAGAGGGGAAAAATGCAGAACTCAGTTTTGGCTCCCAGTTTTGCAAAACATATGCTGAGGAGTACTTAAACATTTACTGGAGTAGCACTAATTAAACTGATAAATAATGATGCATTCATGTAACCAGAAAACAAGATTTTTTCAAGGATAAATTCTCTTATTTGATCGTAAGGTAAACTCTCAACAAATAATTCTAGTTTATAGTGGTCATTAATGTCATTATTTGTTCTAAACATAGGCATTGGGAATGAGTTCAGACAAATATCCAGATCATCAACATTTGGCTTCCTTGGGAAGTTGGGGTTGTATCCAGGTTGATTAATAGGCACTCTGGATGATTTTGAACAGAAATGCACAGGGTATAACAGCAAAACTTTGAGGCTAAGTAACCATATCCTTTTTTCACAAAGGGGAAAGATAGAAAGGTGTCATCATAGTAGTGCAGATGTTTAGCTTCATACCCACAGGTGAGCCCTTGTTAGCTAAAGTGCTTGGAAGCATGGAAATCATACCCAGGTGATTCTAATGAAATTGTGATAAAAACTTTCTTTCATGTAATGCAGTATAGGAGATCCTCTTCAAACTACAAGTCTAAGAAATAATTTTGCTTGTTCTGTTGATCACCAAAATGCTCATTTACCTTGAAAAAGTGCTTCTTTTTTTTTTCTTTTTGTTTTTGTTATTATTTTTTAAACAAAAAAAAAAACCTGTAACTTTAAAATACAAAAACACGAAACTTTTTTCTCTTAAGCTCAATTTAAAGACATAGAAAAACATAAAATTCATTTTTCTGAATATAAGCAAACAACATAATATAAACTCCAAGACAAAACTCACTCTAAGACACAAAACAAAACATTAATTGCATGGTACTTTTGCACATGGCTAGTTCTCTCATGTCTCATGCTATAGGTTTCAATTTAGCTCAGTCACCTGTAGCTGAGGCTGTTATGTGACTTAGTTGCAAATCAAAGCAAAAAAAACATTCAAAACACAGCTCCTCTGGCATCTCTCTTGTTACCGATGCTGCAAAACACATTTATCTTGATGTGATGTTACTTTCCTAACTCAGTTATATCATGGCACCAGTGTCTGTCAAGGAAAATAGATGTCTTCAATAACATCCACTAGAAAATGTGTGTACATGGTGCTCCACAATTCAGTGAAGTGGTGGGCAGATGGAAGCATGGAAGTGAAATGATGCCTGGAAAAACTCTGCCTCTTTTACCTGTCTAGAGGACTGGATGCTGTTGATGGATGTCTCAGCTGTGCAGAGTGCTTGTGGTTCACTCTGCATTGAGATTTGTGTGTTTACAAGCTTGATATCTCCTGTCACCTTCACTTTCTCTGTAAGGAGAGGAAACATCCCAAGTTATGGCCTTGGAGATTCTTGTCTTGGTGAGCACAAGGTCTGAACTCAGTCACTGCCCAAAATGGTCAAGCCCGGCACACGGTGGAGAGGGGCAGGGCCCGAAGTGCCTCTGATTTGGACATCCCATATTTGATCCTGGCATTGCCCTCTTCTGACCAGTCCCAATATTGCAATTCCTAAACACTCATGTCCTCTTGGAAGTCAAGTGCTGCTCTCTTGAAAGTCACAGAGTAGTGAATTTGGGTTGTAATCTGAGATTATACATAGTCTGTGGAATTTTGCAGACTATACAGAGCTGTGAAAATGAAGGAAAATATGTAGTATAAGACTGCTGAGTCATATCAAAAGCTATTTTTGGGGTTTTTTTCACACAGCAGAGTCTCTGGTGAAGTCCCTGGAGAGGCCAAGCTGCCCAGCAGGGTAGGTAGCTGTGGCACATCAGCTCACACCAGGGTCATGAGAGGAAATATGACCTTGGTGCTATGCTGAATGAGGCTCCTGAATTTTGCTTCTTTTCTGATGGATCATACCTGGTTTCCTGTGGGTGCTCTGAGGTCAGTTCATGCACATTCTGCATTCTTGCATTTTCTTTTGGAAGTTCTAGTCCATGTTTAGGTAATTTTCTGGTTTATATTTAGAAAACCATACTCCAGAAGCCTGTATTTATGTGTACACATCTTTCAGTGCAGTGATCCAGCAGGTACTATCTGACCTGCTGTGTAGTAACCCCTGGGTGCAGAAGCTTTTTACTGAAGATGTTGTCATTCATACTTCCTATATTGATGTCTCAGCAGGTTGAAGGCTAATAGAGAGATGGTGTTTGGTGTGCAAGGTTCTTTGCACAAGAGAAATACCAAAAATTTAGGTGGTGGATCATAACTTGCTGTAAGATCAGTCATATTTTTGGTTTTGTACACTGGAAAAAGTAGATCCAGAAATTACTGAAGAAGGAGATTTGGTAGCTCCCTCTAGTTGTTCAGTGCAGAAATCTAATCAGAGTGATAGATATATAGATTAAGACAGTTTATGCAGTCCAGCCCAGTTAAAGATATGTTTCTACTCTGTTTAGCAAGGTAGAGGGATGGCAATTGCAATGTGTGAGTTGTCTGGAACAGGTAAGTAAGTCTTAAGAGTGATCTCCAAATAAGCAACCAGTAGATACCATGGTATCACTGTTTGACTCTAAGATCCCAGCAAATAAATAAACACAGGCATTGACGAATGCTGACAGGAATGGTGAGCTTAAAATGAAGCATTTTATCATTCCTCTCCTCACACTTTCCTTCTTGAAAGTCAACCCCAATTCATTCAGTGTTCCAACTTTGCTTGATCGCTGCCTTTCCTCTTTGCTGCTGGTTCCCCTCTTTCTTCTGTATTGCTCTGTATATGAAGCCTTACCTATTTTCAGTAATGCAACACCTCCCCTGTGACAGTCTCTACAGTTTCTTATTCATTCCACATTGTATTTTTGTGTTCTCCTCAACACTATGATGTTTGACTGTCTACAGTTACCCATCCCCTTTGCTGCAAAACTGCAATAGATTATTCTTCAGTATGCGTAATCACCTCCTTTCATCCTCAATGAGCTGTACGTATTTTTTTCCATATGTATTTTTGCCAAGATCATTCTGAATGCTGACTCTGTCTTGCAGTGTTGCCATCCTTTCCAGCTTGCAGTCACCTGAAGATTTAATAAGTGAGCTCTTCCCTGTGGGAGCTGAGAAGGGGATGAGGCTGTCCAAGGCACAAGATCACGAAGGGACCAGAGGGAGGGAAGTAAAACACCAAGAAGGTTTTCCTCTTGTGCTTCGTGCTCTGTCTCTTTGGTGAGCAGCATGTCGTGAGGCCAGGCAGCACTCACTCCCCCATGGATGAGTGCATTTCCAGGTCCCTCGCTGTGCGCTCTGCTGAGCAGTGCCTCGCTGAGCTCAGCTCCAGCAGGCTAGGCTTTTAAGGTCCTAGGCCAGCCTGAAGTGATTTTCAAGTCAAGTTAGGAGGCACGAAGGTGTGCACTCCTGAACATTCCTCCCTTTCCAAAAGTCCACCGAGCTGTTCGTAACCAGGTGCTCTAAGCTCTGGCAAAATTTCCACTTTGCAGCTGAAACATGTTGCCTCTCAGTGTAATTGCATGTTCCTCCTTGCTGGTTTTTATTAGGAGAGCATAGAAAAGCACCCAATTTACTCTTCTAAACACACTCGCTACTTTGTATATCTTGTCATGAAACTCTTGATTTGTCTCTTCTGCGTCTTACACTGAGAACTGAGCTTTCACCTCCTTTTCTTGCAGAAAGATTTCTGTGCTTCTAATTGTTGTCACCTGCATCTGTGCTCCTGAATTTCTGCTGTGGGTTTTGTAATGGGATATTCAGAAGGAGTTTCAAGCCAGAGATGACCTTTGCATTTCTATATTTTTAATTTCTCCTGTTTCACAGGTGACATTTGCATTGCTCCAGGGAGAAAAGATTTCCACTGAGCAATGAACAAGAGCTCTTCTCTGCTTTTTATGGAGAAGCCACAGTTACTACAGATATATGACTGAGGAACCTGAGATAGGTTCTCACCTGCAAATTACCACCTATTTATCAATCTTATTTAAGTTTCAAGGCCCAAATAGATGTTATTCATGAAACCTGTTTTGGCTGAAGGAAGCCATTGCTGACTGTGAGAGCACAGCATGAGTTCCCTGTAGTGCAGTACTGCTGTAGTTTAATCCCAGACAGCTTGTTTACTTTCCCCTGCAGAATGGGGAGAGAATTGAAAGGGTAAAAGTGAGCAAAGTTGTGGGCAGAGATAAGACAGATCAATAGGTAAAAGCAAAGCAGAACAAGGAATTCATTCACTGCTTTACCTCAGCAGGCCAGGTGCTTTCTCCAGGAAAGCCAGGCTCCATCATGCCTAACTGTGACTCGGGAAGACAAACACCATCAATCCAAAGGAGGGGGGTGTGTGTGTGTGTCCTTTTCTCCGCCCCAATTTTTATTGCAGAGCATGACAGCATTTAGTGTGGGGATATCCCTTTGGCAGTTGGGTTAGCTGTTCTGGCTCTGTCACCTTCCAGCTCTTTGTGCACCCCCAGCCACCTCACTGGTGGGGTGGGAAACAGGTCTTGAGATTGTGCAAGTCCTGTGTTACCAACAAATATCCCTGTGTTACCAACATTATTTTGGTCACGGATCCAAAACACAGCACGGTAAAAGCTGCTGTGAAAACAATTAACTCTATCCCAACCAATACCAGTGCAAATACTTATGCAGAACTGAGCGAAACTCGGTACTTTACAGCTTTGGCCCTGAGATGAAACAAGCCAGAAGTGCCATTGCAGTGCTTTTGTGTCATTATCTCTTATTTATTTGCATTGCCAGAGTGCATCCTCACCATTTTTATTTGGCTTAGTCGTTCCTTCCAAAGGGACATCCTAACTGGTTCCAGAAACCTGAGAAGCCACAGGAGCTAGCCCTTTCCAAGGGCGAATAATTTCGTACAGGAATTGACAACAGCAACAAGGTGCACAAATAGGCCTCAATTCTCTGAGCAGAGAATTCCTGCCTGGGAACCCCTCCACCCCACCAGCACCCTCTGCCCAGGAGCTATAATTCAGCCAGGTCTTGACCCTGTTAGAGGCTGAAATAAATAGCATGAAATTGTACTCATGTCACAGAATAACTGAGGCTGTCAGGGACCTCAGGAGGTCTCTAGTCTAGTCCCAAGCGGGAATTCAGACTAGATCTTGTCTATTCTGGTCTTGAAAATCTCCAAGGACTGTCCTCTTTGGACAACTGGTTACACTGCCTAGATATTTCAACCTTTCTTACTTCAACATGTGCCTGCTGCTACTTGTCCTCCCACCCCACACTTTGAGGAGCCCAACTGTCTCCTTGATGACCCTCATAAGCACTGGAGGGTCTATTAGATTCCTCTGAAGGCATCCCTCCTTCAGGCTGAACCAGCCCAGTTGCCCTTGCGTCTCCTCGGGGCAGGTGATGCAGTTCTCACCACCTTGCAGGCCCTCCCTCCAGTTTTTCCATGGCCTTTCTGTATTGTGACGCTCCAAACTGAACACTCTACCCTAGATGCAGTCAACAATTGCCAAACAACTCATCACTTCTCTCTATCTGCCGGCCAAACTTCTGTGAACACAGCCCAAGCTGGGAATTTACCCAGATAAAACCCCACAAAAGAACAAAACACAGGTATCTCAGGGTTTGTTTTAAAGACAAAGGTGTCTCTAAATCTGGTTCACATGTGGCCTTGTCAGCATAACAGAAATGGCATGCCACAGTAGCCAAAGAGCAAAGGGCTTGAGGAAACCAATGCTATATTCAGGAATTGCAGCCTCATTTGTATCCCCTCAATTTTACTATGCTCTTTTCTTCCTAAAGAAGTAACTGCTTAGTACTGGAAGTTTTGTGCCCATAAATGTCTCTATGTACCAAAACATTCCGTACAGTGCAAGCAGAATCAGCTGCACTGCATTTTTAAATGCATGATTTCAGGAGAAAAGGGCAGATGTTCAGAATATTTCTCAAAAGTGCCTCATTTGTGCTTTATGATAGCCAGTAAAGCAAGGCTGAAAAAAATACATCATCTGATCAAATAATGTCTGTATGTAGCAGCAGTCCTTGTTCCTCTTCTTTCAAAGTGCTTTGGATTCGTCAATTATCACACTCAACCACTTAGTTACTCAAAATAAATCATTAAAATGTCCATGATGATTTTAATACAGTGTTATTCAGGATGCCTATTCTGAAATAATGAGTAAATATATTACCTAGTCAAAAGGACAAGCTTATTATTTATGACCCTATAAAGAAGATGTTATAAAATTCACTGTTGGATTTGAAAATTGTCGATACTGGGATCATTGATTTCCTTTGATTACAGCTGGCACCGGGCAATGCTACATTATAGCCCAAGGAAGCCTAGTATGGGCTTCAATAAACAAAGGACAACAAAAAAAATTACTGATTGCAAATTTATTACATGGAACAGCAAATTCCAGACAACTGAGTCACATAATGGACAACCAGTGCAATGGGAAGTCTCTTTGTGTAAACCAAGTCATCGAGCTGGTAAATGAATCCATGAACTTCATATTCCACGGTATTCTGAAACAAATTAACACAGTATCATATTTTATGTTGAGATGTTGATCAGAATATGACTTAGTACTCAGTTCCGTACATCTGGTTCTTCTCAAAGTTATAAATTAAATAGCTTCAGATTCTAATGCCAGAAGATTAAGATGTTTGAAAGTTTAGATAAGCACACAAATCTGTTATTTTTACTCAAACATTAATCCTTCCTCCTGTGTGACAGTTCTCTTTCTACCATGTTGTAACCCTGCTGACCTTCTTTTAGAGTATGGAAGCATGACAGGGAAAACCATTCCTTTGTCAAGGGTGTGCACTCTGAGCATGAAAAATCCCCACTTTTCTTTTAAGACAACTCTCAGTGGCCACATGAAACGTGTATCTAGATTGGTACTAGGTTTGTAATGCTTCTCAGTACCTTCTTTTGTCATGAGGATCATCATTCGTGAAAAGGCAGAAGAAATTCTTGACACGTTTGGTTGCCTACTTACCACTGCCTTCAATAGTTCTTCCATTTCGAGGCTGAAAAATATAATAATTAGATGACTGTAAAGAAGTAATGGGTTACAGACCTATAAGCACACCAAAAATACATCCCCATCATGCAGACAGAGTACTGTGTAAGACTGTAGTAAGATTTTCTTTAAAGCAAAATGTCAAATGCCAGGGGATCCATGCAGGGTGAGTTATGGCTTTGAATATGAGAACTTTTAATTCAGCATCTGCCCAAAAAACTAAACATTCTGGCTTTAATTATTCTCATTCAGGGTTTGGGTCTCAATTCATTGGGGTATTATAGGCACATGCCTAAGAAAGAGCATATAAATACCAGCAATGAAAGAACCTGGATGGACACACTTGAAATAACAAATAACTTGAAATTAAACATAAATGACAGCTGAATTGGGACTCTGGTTACCTGACATAACCTACTTTACAATATTTTAAATTTTTTAAAATGTGTTCAAGATATTCCTAAAAATTAGTTTGGTGTTAATCAGGGTGTGTCTAAACCAGCACATTGGGCACTAGACCATGTCATAACTCAGCAAGCCCATGGGTGAAAAACATGACAGAAATTGTGATAATTTTGCTTTGGCTTTTCACTGTTATGCAAGTGACTTCGCTTCCTGCCAGACCTTTCAAACCAGGTGGACACTCAGCTCAGGCACATGTTTGATCTAATTTATTTAGCATCAGTGCACCTTGACAGTCTCAGAGATACAAGCCACATGAGTGAATTGGCTCAAGATAAAACATTTGCAGAGGCATATCTTCAAACAAAAAGAGGTGTTTAATCCATTAGTACTCCAGTTCTCATTATCTGGTCATCTTTTAGTCAAACCAGAGCTTTTTGAGCAAATGGGTCCCTCAGCTTTCAAACAAGGGATATTTGGCCTCTATTCAAAACAACTGCAGCTGCTCATCTGTGAACATATAACAATGTCTGTGATTCTCAATCTGTAAAATAAAGAGATTCAGATACCCTGAAAAGGAAGAAAGGTCGCCCCAGAGTTCCATGACTGTCCTGTAAAACCAAACACAAACAATAAGAAAATACTTTAAACTCAGTTCCATAGATCTGTTGACAAATTTTACCATTCTGTCAGAATATCAGTAATTGGGGCCTTTTTCAGCAGCATGCAGACAAGATGTTGATAATCCCCAATGCCCATTCATCTGGAATGCTGTATAAAAATCAGTGCCTGAAGGACATTTTTTCTAGTGTAAATGTACAAAATTAACATAATTAAAGATTTGTGAATCTTTATTTATGGTTTAGCAGAGATATAAAAGAAAGCTTTACACATTGGGTATAAGCAGGATCAGCACATGACTTCCCAACCACTGAAAAAAAACAAGCTGACTTTTAAAAAGCAGCAAAAGAAACAAGGAAAGGGACATACTTCCCTATCCACTGCTACTGCCACTGCTTGTATTCACATTTACATACCTTCTTTGTAAACTTTGCAGAAGCAATCTGTGATTCCTGCAAGTGGACACTGTAAGTTAATCAAGATGCCAGCATGTTTTGGTTTGTTACAGTGACCCTCTATTACTGATGAGGAAGTACATTCCACGTGAGAAGGGAGATAACCTTACACTTATCACAGACTGATGTAACAACAGCAGCAAACTGATCTTTTTAAAGACTGATGTGAAGCCTTGCCTGGAATGTTACTCTGTTCATTACCATCATTCAACAGGCTTCTCTTGCTGTACAGCAAAGTGCAGCTGTGCTTGGGGCATGAAATAGAGCTCAGCCTGGAGCTCCACTCCTCAGGTTTGAATTGTACTGACAGCTCTTACCTTGTTAAAGTGAGGCTGCTCTTCATCTTTCAGACTGCCCTTGGTTTTAACCCAGGAAAGACTGGTGGGTTTAAGCCTTCCCCTGCACTCTTTATTCTTCAGAAAATTGCTCATTTTTCTACTCAGCCTTACTTCAAGGAATAGCAATGTTCCCCACGACTTTATGTGAGCAGACTAAGTTCAACATGTAACGCAGTCCTGGACCTGTAGCCTGGTTTGGGAGCCCTCTTGCCCATGACACAGCTGCCAGGTTGTGCTCCCAGCCAGCCAGGAATGGGATGGCTGTGTGCCACAGTTGTATCAGTGAGTGGGTTTAGTTACCTGCAGTGGGCTTGAAAAACAAACACATGTAATGGGCAAGAATGTGAAGACAGGGTGAGAAAGCGGGAAAGCATGTGGATGGGAAACTGCAGAGAAGGAATTTAAAGACAAAATACACAAACAAGAAATAGGGAATCATGGTTCAGGGTATGAGAAGAGGATTTATTTGGTTCAAGCTGCAAGACAACAATTTATAGAGCAACTGACATCAACTTACAGGGCTATGAAATACTAGGGAAGAAAAAAATGCTTGCTCAATCAGGGTGCTTTAAAGTATGCAAAGGAGGAGACTGCATCAAAGAGACAATATGAATGCTAC
Organism: Vireo altiloquus; assembly: GCA_013396875.1. Classification (NCBI taxonomy): domain Eukaryota; kingdom Metazoa; phylum Chordata; class Aves; order Passeriformes; family Vireonidae; genus Vireo; species Vireo altiloquus. The sequence goes on along the minus strand of VZRF01011155.1, from coordinate 841,724 downwards.
CCTTGTTCTGATATGATTATTACATACCAAGCAAAGATAGAGACTGACTCATGACGTAGCCTGAAGTTTCAACTATCCTAACTAATTTATAACAGGTGAGAGATTACTATGTGGAAGAAATATGGTAAAAACTTCTAAACAACTCTAGGATGGAAATTTCAGACACACAACGAAGTGATTGTGACATAGCTGGGTTTAGATAGCTCTTCTTGCTTTCTTTGAAAGTATCATCTACAAGGTTTACCCAAAGATTGGACAGTGATGTTAAATAGTCTTAGTTCTCACAAAATATTTTAAATTCCTCAGGTGGGTTTTAAGTCCCATTCAAGCCCAAATTGCCATGGACTTCACCTTTCACAGTGCTGAAGCCTCATTCCTTCCCTTGAAACCCCATCTACCTTCTCAATAGAATCCATACCTCTGACTACATAATTTTTTTAATATTCACAGAAATATAGGATAATGTAGAAAGTTAAGTTCGGATGACATTAGTAGGATTTCATAACTTTTTCATTGGGTTTACGACGTACCGACTCATGTTTGTAGTGTCTTCTCAAGATTCCTGGTGGGCTAAGAAAGTACAACTTCATGTAATATGAGATTTGATCAGTTGGGTAAAACTTCACATAGTTCTTTTTCCATATTTTATATATTTACTTTATCTGCTGCTTTACTCAGACCACACCTAGAAATCATATTGCAGATATGTAGCTCATATTTTTAGAAAGGATATAATGTGAGATTCAGCTTCAAATCTTGAGGATATGTAATTTTTTGCGAAGTTAGTAACTAAAACAGTAACCAGGAATAGGACTCTCTTTAAAGTTACCAGATGATTCTGGATGTTCCCTCATTAGCTACACTGTGGAAGCGTAAGAGTCAATAGTGAACTCAAAAACGTTTATTAGACATTTAAGACTGAAATGGTAGAATTTTTTATACAATCAGCTTCAGTATTGTAGAGTTTTATGCCTGCTTCAGGAAAGCATGCTTGGAATTTTAATAAGCTAAAGACACTGGCAAGAGATATTGAAATGCATTTCAGAATACTTTATATTATTGTCTTGAAGGATCTACTCCTGTTTTGAAACAACAGAGGACTCAGCCTCCACAAGTAAACTGGCCTTTTTAGCTTATACCCAGGGGCTGAGTGAATTTTATGGAAAAGGTTCTTGATGAAGTGGTGATAATAAAAAAGTGAAATAAAGCAGAACTAACACTGAAGTGGGTCCTTATATGACTGCACCAACAAAAAAAAACTATACTCAATAACTCCTCAACTTAATCTCTTTAATCTGAGTCAGAAACACAAAAAAAACCCAAGATCAAATAGATCATTGAATTCAGTAAAGCAACTCATACACCTCCATGTTCAGCATGATACAAGGTATGCTATTGATCCAATGTTATGTATATTTTTAGTGTATTTAACCCTGTCTTATTCAAAACTGAGGGTCAGGTTAAAATACTGACTGACAGTAAGTGAATGTTTTGGTTCTTGAGCTCTAAGTTGGTGAAAAACAGCAGTTTCAGATAAATTGTTTAAAGTAACTAAGAATTACATGCAAACTACTAACAAGAAGAAAATCTTTTATATACTCTCCTACATCTCTTAAACCATTACACTATTAGATTACACATTATTGTTTGGAGAGAAATGTCAGAAAGTTGGTTGTGGAGTGGTTGCTTTTTAAGTTTAAGAAGGGGGTGCTTTGAAACAAAAGAAGCGATTGCACCTTACCCCATGTTTATGCATGCTGTTGAATATAGAGTAACAGAGATCCAAAACAGTGCTGGAGATCTGAAAAAACAAACAATACCTTAATACATTTACTGGGAGAGTGTGGTGTATATGGTTTGATAGAAAACAGGCTTGATTCCGATCCCAGATCAATTTAGATTGAGCACAGTTCACAAAAAACACTCAGAGCAGGGAAAAACTTACTGATGCTATTATGAGCAGAAAAATTAGGCTTTTGTTTGAGGAGAATACACACAACTGTTGTCAATGCAGTCTGGTGCTATAAAGAGATCTAAATCAACCTCTTATATTTAAAATACATTTTTCTATGCTAATTGTTCTAGAGGTAGCTTTGGTTTATGGCATGTTTAATCTGTGTGCATTTTCATCAAGCAGCATTTCAGTCAATCAGTACTATAATCTTTAATCATAAATACTGAAATATACTGTCCCATACTCATTGCCACAGGACAGGGATTTGCTTATGCATGCAATGACATTAGATGAGAACTACAGCTTCAAAGGAAGTGAGGTGTAAGACACCTGAGAAACAGGCTCTGGGAACTGTTTTCTGCAAGTTTTGGTTTACAAAACTGTAAGATTTCAGAAAGAAAAAAAACCAGCACAAAATGTTCAAAATTTCCAGATACTTCCTGATCCTGCAAATATTTTTCTCCCCACTTTAAAAATGATCTTTGGGCTCAATATTAAATGCAGTGCAGCTGATCTTTCACATACTGCTTTTTTCTCTTAAAGTGTTTGTAAGCTCTGGGCCCACAGAAATGATCTGTGAAAACTTCCCCTTGCTCCCCTCTCCTCTGAGGACCTCAGAGAAAAACCATCCACCCACCAAGCACCAAGCCAGGACCACGCAGGACCTTTAACTCCTGCAGAACTGTCCGGCCCTTCTTGCTTCAGTGTTAGCTACTACTGGCGTGGCAAGAAAGGAAAAAAAAACGGGCTTCCCTTTAGGTCGGCATTATCTTCTTAAGGAGGAGAGCACATACACCAACAAACTAGCTCTGCTCTCCAGAGCTGCTGGCTCTTTGACAGAGGCTCTGCCACCTGCAGACATCGATGCTCCGGGTTATACAGGACAATTAGTGTGTCTGGAAGAGAGTCTCAGCAGATCAAACGTATTACCAGAGTCAAGTTACCTGGGGTTGATCGGACATTTCCATCCACTGACTGAAACACAGTGCCAGTTGCTTTAAAAAGTAAAGAACAGGCATTAACAGTGTGTCTATCATACCTTCGGACCTGTGTTTTCACTCGGGAAGTCGGGACTGGCTCGTTATTAGCCTGTCCGGCTTTTGCGGACCCAGGTATCCTTATTCTGCACCCGGCTGTACGCCACACCCCTGCCCATACCTGTTCCACCTGACGCTGCGGGCGGCACAAGGCGCCAGCCTCCCTCCTCTCCTTACCAGCCCCTCCAGGGTATTTAATAACATTTCCAGTCCGTTGCCGATTTCCTACCTCTTTTCCCTGCCTCAGACGAGTCTCGGTTTCCACCCTCCCCGTCTGTGCCCTACCTCTCCACCGCGCATCGCCGTCAGACGACAATGTCAGACGTACCTGGTTTTGGGGCAGCTCCACACCGTCCCGGTAGCGCGAGAAAGGCTGCGGGAACCCTGCGGGACGGGACACGGCTGTGTCGGGATGCCGCGGAGCCCAGCCCCGACGGCGCTCGTCTAGAGGAGCCGACCCTTTCCGCGGGTTCTCTCGCATTCCCCCGACCCCGGTGCCGGGACGTACCTGAGCCCCACGGGAGGGCGCAGAGGCAGCAGGCGGCCAGGAGCCAGGGCAGGGCGAGCGGCGGCGAGGGCATGGCGCGGCGCAGACGGACGGATGGGCGAGCGGACGGGCGCCTTTATGGGGCCGCGCCGAGCCCCATATGGAGCCGCCGAGCCAATGGGCGCCGGGGCGGTCCCAAGCACCGCTCCCACTGTCGCTCCCGGTGTCGCTCCCGCTGCCCGGCAAGCACTGCCGCCCCCCACCGCCCCGCGGCTCGGCCCACCGTGACCAGAAGCCCTCCCCCCGGCATTAGGGACCCTGTTCTCCACCTCCTAGAACACTCCGTCTAAGCTACTTTTCTAGAAGAGGTGACCGAGAGGAAAGAGTGAGAGATAAAGAGAAGATGCTGTGCATGGTCACATAACGGAGCAACAGAAAATTACGGTTTTAGTAGGGCTTGCTGAGTGTTTGGAAATTATTTCTCCTCATCGTAGCTTGGGAAATAAAGTTTGCCTTCTAATTAGAAAGGATGTGAACTTTCATATTGAACAAGTCCTGGCCCATTTTACTACATTTACCTTCACATGAAATAAGGAAAGCCATCCACATCTTAATTCATTTCATAGTGATTATGGCTGTGGAAAAGATACAGATCTGCTCTCCATTGAAAGTGATTCTCCTTTCTTCCTGATTTAACCATTGAGTCTGACTATGGAAAACTCCTGGTTTTCTCTGTGCAAGTTCTAAGGGCAATGCTTTCTAATCAGATCACAGACTGAAAAAGGCAGAGTCTCCCAAACTCTTTTTTTTAATAGACTTTGGGCCTGCTGAAGCAAATATATATTCAATTGTCCAGCATCAAACATCGCAGGATTGGACCTACATTATCTCTAAGATCCCTTCCAACCCTAACTATTCTATGATTCTATGTACTAGATGTGCTTGGGAGGCAATGGCTCCAGTGTGGGATATGAGACATAAAGAGCTGCAGAAGGTATTATTGTCACAGCATCCCACCTCATCTTGTAATGTCCCTCAATGGCTGTGCTGCACATTAAAAGGATGATGGCAGGACTGTTCCTGGTGGGAGCATCTCAGAACAGCCAGGGAGGAGACACACCTGCTTTCTCACAAAGAAAAAGGGAGCCAGACTTCATCGACTTTGTCAGCTACAGAGCTGTGTGTCCTGAACGTGTAAAGAGGCACTGGAGCAGCCGAGTGACCCCAGCACCATTAGCTCACCCTTTGTTCCTTCCCCTGGGGGAGACAGCTGCCTTTGCCTCATCACAACCTTCTGGGGGCAATAATCTGAGTAGGGAGATGTCAGAAGAGGTCAGACGTTGCAGGAGTAGACACTCAGCTGTCAGATTCTCACTGTCTTAACTGGAAATGGGAGTTTCAAGACAGGATAGAATTCAAAGAGATTAGTCCCTCTGACTGTATAATTTTTATCCTCTGTGGGAGCTAAAGCAGATTGCAGCAAGTTTTATGATGATGGTTTCTCACAGCAAATCCTCCCAGGCTTTCATTAACAAGAAGATGCAGGGTTCCAGGAAGCCCATAGCTCCTATTTGCAGTGGCCCTTCTTTCTACCCAAGACCAGGAAATCCTGGAGTGAAAGGACTCTCTGTGTTTGTTAAATTTGCTCATAAAAGGAGGATGATGTTTTATTTTTGATGGCAGCAAGAAGCAGGTTTGTGTTTGATGTAATTTATTTAAGCTAATGGAGTCACAAAAATGTGAAAGCAGAGCCCCACTAAGTGTGAGCTGGGCTCATCAGAGGTAGACAGTAAAATGAGAGAAGGTAAAGATACTCTGAAGGATTGCACATTTTCATATTAACTATCTTCTTTCTGTCTTTCAACACTTTAACCAAACTTAAAATTTTTGTTCATCAACAGTGTTTCTCTTGCCGTGCTTATCACAGATCTTGCATCCAAATCACTCCCATGCTGCAGAATCACAGGATCTAAGAGAGCCATTATAGATTCAGTATTTATTATTTTTTTAATATCAACGTACGAGATACCAATTATTTTAAATCCTAATAATTTGCTATATTTTTACAAAAGAATGCTTATTATTTCCAGATTGCTAGTGATAGTTCACTGTAATGGGATGTGGTTCTCTGGCTTTCCCTATCTGAAGGGAAAAGCACAGTCTTCTGCTTTCTTCCTCAGGTGACCCATTACCTGCCTAAATTCCCGCCTCTTTCTCACATAGCCTGCTATATAGTAGCCTCTTTCAACACATCTGAGTTTAGGAGTGAGATTTTTTTGTCACAGTACAGCAAAAGTGACGTGATCATGCTGGGTGGGTAAAATCTACTTCTACTTTACATAAAATACTGGATGCTACCTGAACCTTTCCCTCCTCCTTCTCATGCACAATAAACTATCTGCTGCTTTATTTCACCCTTTACCAGGGAGTGCCCTAAGTGTACTTGTGTCTTCTTTCAGCAAATTTTGCCTACAGTGAAGCATATGGAGCTATTAATTTGCATCAAGTGAGGCTTAATACTTAAAGATGAGATAAAAATTAACTCATTCAAACACCACTAAGAAAATCACAACTTATCTCCTAGCTGAAAATAGTATTTTATCACAGCTGTGCAGTATGAGAGAAGAATGGGAAAAGTGTCAAAAACTAAAATTTCAAATATGTGAGGGTGTTATATTGTGAACACATTCAGCTTCCTTAAATCAGAACTTTCTTTGCTGCTGGATGTTTCATTTCAAAGGCGTTGGCTAAGGTGCAGCTCTGCCAATGGACATATCAACACCAAGCCACATTAATGAGCCACACTTTTACTGCATAAATAAAATTCCTGCTTTAAGGTCCTGGGCTCTCTACACGAAGAGAGAAAATTAGGGTGACTTTTACTGCCCACAGTGATTCACAAGTGAGTTAAAAATGAAGGTTTAGTGGGGGTTGATGAGAAACAAGAGGATTTTTTATTGTCAGTAAGGAGGCTTGGAATATATTATTTAGCAACAGCAATATTATGACACAATATTTATTAGAATAAAACATGCTGTGATTAATAAATGTATAAGAAGAAATTTGGTGTCAATGGGCAAAAAAGGTGAAGGGCTGCTTTCCTTTTTGTAAATGATTTCTGCAATGAAATCAGTGGTTATTGCAGCAATGACAGAGTCTGCAAAATGTCACCATTGAGCAGCTCCTGAGTGCATCCCAACTGGCTGCTTCTGCTTGCTCATGCCTCTCCCCCTCTGCAGCTCAGCAGTACTTCGTACAAAGCCTTATCCTGCTCTGAGGGCTTTCAATACCTCACTCACAACCTGTTTGGAAAGATGAGGAAAACTGCAGAAAATGGAGGGTATTTATTTGGCAAACCTGCCACAGAGCCTGCCGATGTCTCCCACCAGTCATCTTCTACTATGTATGACAGTGCCTACTTACATTGAATACAAGGCTGTGTTTGATGTGGTTTTAGTTAACATTTGTTTACCTTTCTGGCACAAACAAGTAGTCCAAACAGTGGGAGCTTGTCTCATTTTTGTTTTTACATGGGCAAGGTTCCACTCGGCACTCAGAGCTGCATGCACAAACTTTGCTTTACCAGCACATATCACACTTTTGTAAAACCAACATCTGCTGTAGGTGCTGATTTGGTTGTCAGGATGTCAAGTAAGTACAGAATAGTCAATCTTACTCTTTTGCTTGTGGTTGGGTTGCTATACTTTACAGCTATAAAGCCATGGTCTTAAAGTTGAGTAGGCCAGAATGTAAGTATTTCAAGGGGATCAGTTAAAAGCATGTCCCACAGGGCAGGAGTTCAAAGACAAGAATTAACCAAGAGCATCAAAATGGAGGACAGATGTCGTGAAGTTATTAACCAGAAATAGACCAGGAATCTGAATATTTGCATTCTTTTGGATAGTTTCTTGGCTAATATTTGGAGAAATGTGTTTTTATGTCTGCTACATTCAGCCAGAGAAGTGTAAATTCCTCTGAAATGGAGCAATTTGCACCTACCATGTTGTGCTGTATGGAAACATACAGCATGGGCTGTATTTGGCTACAGTGGGATAAAGACTCAGTATGATTTCTAGATTTTCAGACATTTGACCATTTAACCTGGAGCTCTGACTTAGCTTAATTTTATTTGCTGTTGCCCCAGCTGGAAAGGGAAGCAGTACACTCTTCTGCTTATGCAACTGGTCGAATAACTCGATCAATATCTGCAACTGAGCTTTCATCAAGGATTTATTCATCAATGATTCATTCCTGGCATCTTGGCCCTGCCATAAATTTCTGGGTGGTCTCTGAGTCAGATGCTGGAGGGGCTGACACATACTTCATACCACCAGCTGAACAAATTTGATTTTTATAGCTGAATTATAATGCTGACACTCATTAATCCATGCCTTCTAAATCTGAATTATTTTATTTGTAGCTTTAATTTTCTTTGAGCATAGCTATATGTAAATCATAATTTTTTGTTTATAGAGGGATCACCACAGTCTGTGTGTGGTACTGACTCCATAGTGGATCTCAGAGAGAACACAGCAAAAAGCTGGAGAAAGCAATTTCTTTTTTAACTTGTCTTCAATTGTAATAGTTAACTTCATTTCTAAAGGGAACTTCTGTAGATTCCCAGGAGAAATCCTTGACTTGTAAATATGAAAGAATGTAAATATGAAAGATATTTTGGTAAGGTGCTTTCCTTGACCAATGAAAGAGTTTTGTGTGTTGTTTGTTTTGATTGTTGGAGAGACTGTGCTGCAGACACAGACACAGTCAGACAGACAACCCCTCCAGCTAGGTAGCCTGGCTGGAGGGAGAAAGATTGTTTCTTCTTGATAACAAAACCTTCTGATTTCAATCTATGAACACAGAGTGGTTTGTGGAAAGGTCCTAGAATAGGCCACATCATCTGTGGACAACTTACACTGATTACTAGAGTAAAGGATTTAGGTTAACATGCATAACATACATCTCAGATTCCTGGCAAATACCCAAATCCTACATCTCCATTACTATATGAGAAGAGAGTAGCTGAAAATAAATGCTTGCCTCACCAAGAACTGACTACAGGAAGAGCCAATCCCAGACCATTTTTACTACCCAACCATGTTTCCTCAAAGATCACTCACTCTAAACCCATCAGCCAGAGAGAAGAAATCACCAGAGTATGTTAATCTATTTCAGTATCATATGACCCATCAACGCTGTGCTCGTGGTATGACCTCATATGCCTGACTTTAACACGATACACAAAAACCCACCCATCTCGGAAACTGAGTGCTTAAACAACTGGAGCTCAAGCCTCTGGACACTCCAACTTATGTGTCACTTATTGAGTGAGGAGCAAGGAGTTTAACCCAAAGCTCCTCTTCCCTCAGCCATACTTATCAGCACTTTATCCTGTCAGACATTTGAGCTGAGTGCCATTCAAAATGAGTAAGTACTCAAACACTGTCACTTACAATTATTGGTGAAGATAGCTGTGTTTTTCTTTTTAAGTAATTTGACTTACTTAATCTGAAAGAATTAATTTTTCTCATTCTGTTTCAAGTCAACTATATCTTTACAGAGTATTACTGGTATTGAAAATGAAGTGATTACTTCTTTGACACATTAAATGTCATTTGTATGAACTGTTGTATGCCTTCTGACTCCTGGTTTAAGCCGTAAAATTTAAGCTAATTTTTATGCTGTTCTTTGCCCAAAGCAGTTATGCCTTGACACTCATTGGCCTGAGTATTTTTTTAATCTCATTAGATTATATCACTCCACAAAAGCTTTACTGTAGCAAAAAGAAAAACTTTTCAGCTGTTAGATAATTTCATTGGCCTGAAAATATTGGAATTGTAAGTTTCATGGAAATTCACTCCTGGGTCTAGCAATGAGACCATACTGTAAACCAGCAATAAACTAAGAGCCATTAATATTAATCCTACTACTTGGATTAGGGTCCAAACCCTGTCTGTCAGTAGTGATGTCTCGTCCACAGCCTCCACTGAGAATTGCGTCTCACCCTCAGAAGCTGTTTCTCTCCATACCTGAGTCCTAGAGCCCTTTGTGCGCAGGACACGTACATCTTTTCTCTATGGCTAAAGATCTGCCTAGTCTGTCTGTTAGCAGCTGTCCAGAAAAACCACAGGCAAAAAAAGGGCAGGTTTTCCTTTGAAGGAATCATTTTACAGTTGAATGTCTTTTAAAAGCTTTTAATCTCCTTCTCAAATAGATTTCAATGAGTTTTTTTAATTGTTATCCTTTCCCAAAGGTCCGTTTGCAGAAGCATGGTGGCATTTGTTATAGATACAGAATTAATTTGTATCCATTAACACCCTATTTGCACATTATCTTCTTGAGTTTAGTTGCTCCATGTGGGCCAAACCTTGAATTAAGAAAGTTCTCCCTGCTTGGGAAAGGACCCCATGGATGAGCCCTTCTGCTTGCTTGGTGTCTGCTCTGCGAACTGAGTATTGCTCAGCCCTTTACAGGCCCAACAGGGGCCAAACTTCCAGTCCAAGATCTGGTCACACCATTAGACTTAAATGTATAGAAAAAGACCTCCCATAATATGATGCATCAGCTAGACAAGACAAATGAGGGAGAATGATAGTGTGGTGGCAGGAATACATACATTTTGGTAGTTCCTGTCCTCCATCTGTATTTATTTTCTCTTCTTGGTAAGTATTTCTTGACAGCAAAATATTGTGTGGGGGAACACTTTTGTAGACCACCCTTGACAAAATAACCTGGTAAGACAGGAAATTGAGCTTCAACAAGCACATGAGTGGAACACCAGAAACTGTCTGAGAAGATGCTTGCCCAAACTGGTGCTGCTTACAGAGGCAGAAAATCATCACCAGGATTTAACAGTAACCAGGAAATTTGACTTTTTTGAAACCGACTGAATTTGAAAAGAAGTGGAAAAGATGCACCAAAATGTGCAACAGAGGGTAGTGCCCAGGTGATGGTAACAGAGCAGGGTTTGACAGTGACAGGGGCCTTGCTCAGCACTGGCACTGCAGCACCCATGTGGATTGGGGGACACAGCCAGCACCCAGTAGGGGTGACCCAGTGCAGACCCTGAACCTGTGGTCCAACAGAGATTATTTGGTGGCATTAGGGTTCAGGGAGCATTGGGAGCAGTGGGGGATCACACAGCCAGAGAACACACATCCCCCACAGGAGAAGTGGGCAGGAAGGGAGCCCCTTACCCTGGAGAGAGGGGTAGGCACTTGTCCCTCCCTGTGCAGAATTTGAGCATTTGGGGATTAGTTATACATGGGTGTTCAAAAATTTCTAGTTCACTAACAGTTTGTGAGTGTCTGATGTTGAAGTTTATCTGTTGGTATAGCTCTTGAATATATTTTTCACCAAATGCTGATCCATTATGTGCTGTCAATAATTCAATAAACTACTTCAGTCTTGAGTTGGTTTAAACTATGAGCAGTTTTTCCCTGTGATAATTATGCACCTGAACATCCCTCAATGCTAGCAACATTGTGCATGAAATGCAGTAAGGCCAGCTTACTTTTCCCCTTTATAGCAACATATCTTGAGAATGCATCTTGTCTGTCTTAAATGGCAACTGCTGCACTATCTGCTGGATCTGAACGCTCCAAGATAAAGAAGGAATTACTCCAAACCAAAAAAAGAAGGGGAAAAAAATTGAGAGAGGATTTGAAGGAAATAATGACAAAGAATAGAGTGGATGGCTTATCCACAGGGAAAACTACTTTCTGGCTCAGCAGAGGACCACTGTATCCCTCATGTCTTCTCAAATGCAGTCCCTGCCTCTCTCAGCCCTACTACAGAAAGTGTGGAGGCTGGAGCCTCTCTAGCATATAAGTGGAGAAGACAGACTTTTCTCTGAAGTATAATTTGCTGCAAGGCACCCCACTTAAAAGTGAGAAGAGACCTTAGGGTTTTATCTGGAAATATTTAATTGTTAAAGAACGAGGAAAAGCCAAAACAGGCAGCCACATCAATGGTTATATCAGTACAGGTCACTGGGGAGAGGTTTAGCAGAGATGACACATTAGGACCGCATCTCATATTTGTTAATATAAAAAGATACAGTGCAGTAACTGGCAAATCCTGTTTAGTTTATCACTGCAAACCTCAGAGATTTATGATGGCCAGAGGTATGTGCCCATCATAAAGTCACATGAAACTGGAGATCGCCTTATGTTAATTTAGTTGGATGAATAGTCCTGAGACAGGAGAATTAATTGCATGGAATTTCAATTTTCTTTTTCTTTCTGTTGACAGTTATTGTATTCCCAGTTGGCAACAGAGTGTCTAAAGAAGATAGTGTTTAATGGGATAGTGAAGAATGATGTAAAGTTAAAATCAATTCATCTACTATGAAACACAGTAAGATAAATGAGTACAACATTAAAGAAGCTAATAAAGACCATGCTAAAGCTTCATGAGGCATAATAAACTTACAGAAACAATTTCTAGAGAGTATATTTGATATATTTCCAAAAACCAAGCTATCATTTGAAAAATATTTTTAATTGTCCTCTGTTCTAGATGAGAAACATTTTTGTGTATCCAATTTCTTCTGGTTTTACATTAAAAAAAATACACATTCACTTCACAGTGTAGCCTGGCAAGTTCTAGCAATTTGCTGAGTTTTTGGCTTAAAACAGTGATGCTGCTGCAGTTCCTGGTCTTCCTTGCAACTCTGAAAGGCAGTCTTGAAGTAACTTCTATATCAAACTGCCATTATCAAGCAGTTTTTTAAAGCTTCACTTACTCAATTGTAAAATGCTAGTGAAGAAAAGAGATTTTTCCTCTATGAAGGAGTTGGATAGGATGAAATCTGTGTGCAATGGCTACCGGATAACCTCATAATGACTAGTGTGACAATTAAAAAAAACAAAAGAGAGAGAAATCAAGCAGAGCTCTCTGCCTTCTGTTTGAAGAAAACATAACCAAAATTAATTTTCCTGTTCTAACTCCAGCAATATCAAGAGAACAGCAGAAGCTGATATGACCCAATAACTTCTTTAACAGGAGTGCATTTAGACAACAACAGTGCAAGGCACAATGTGGCACCACAAGTTATCCAAGAGAATGAGGCTCAGTGTGTTGTTGTTGTTTATTGTTCCTGAAGGAGAAAATAATCTGCCCTCTTGGCAGTGGCTGGATCAATGAGTCACTGCTTGATGACACTGTTTCCTTAATGAAGTGAGTGCTCAACGAAGATGTGTAAATTAGGAAATAAGGATGTTGCAGCAAAGTACATGCTAACTTCTCTGGTAGGGTTTTTCTTCAAACCAGGAAAGCCCACTAGTTAAATGATGTAAAATATAAAAGGACACAATATCTGGAGGGAATTGGTAATTGGGAGGGTGGATGGATGGCAGCCTCCTTTACTGAGGATACAACTTCAAAGAAAGATAGTTTTGCTGTGGAAATATGCCTGCCTAAGTGGTGTGATGCTTCCAAATGCAGGGCTGGGGTATTCCTTATACTAAAAACACAAAGTTGTAATTTTCAAAGATTATTGTGAGCAGAGCTTGAAGGTGAACAGAGGATCTAGTGCCCTGCAGCAAGAGCTGACAGCCTAGGAAAGGGAAAGGTTTGGCTCTAGATGGTCAAAAAAGACTGTATTTAATAAGAATTTTTGCTGTTATATGGTAAGAGAGGAATGCTTAATACAGCTGATATGGGCTACCCACAATATTTTTTAAAGAACTGAGAAAGGAGTCTGTAGAATCTGTGCTACAAGATGGTATCTTGAACCACTAAAAAAATGTACTTTTAATCATAATACTTAGTTCACACTTGAAAACCACATCTTGGCTTGGCTTACTCTTTTTAAATTTCATCATTTTGAGCTCAGATGTAGATTTTGTAATTTAGAGAAACATCACTTGAAAAAACACATCATGATACTTTCTTAAACACTACACTGAAGGATATAAAGCATTAAACAATGAACTTTTTTCTTTGCTTGAAGTATAAAGCTGGCACCTTCAATATTATCTTTTATCAAATACCAATTCCAATAGCAACAGGTGACTTACACATTTAACTGTATGCTTTGTAACTGAGTCAGAGATCATATATACTTGTCAGTAACTTTACTTGTCAGAGATCATCTGTGAATATGAATTTCATCTTGTTAACCCTTTTTCATTTAAGTTGAATACATAGCAAGATGTGAAATCATTCTCCCTCTTTTTAGGTGAAGACATTCCGGACATAAATCTTAATGCTTTGCATGGTTGTTCTATAATGGCTGCTCCTGACATAAGGTTTGATGAATGGCTGGTGGTCACACAATTCCAAAACATCAACTGCTCTTTAGGTGAACTGAATAAATGGGGAGGCTACTTGGTAACCATCAGTTATACTTCGGGAGATCTCAAAGCTTCACATTAAAAGTTGAAATTATCTTATACTTTCAAGCCTTTTCCTTGTAGTGAGGCTGAAAACAGTGTCACTAAAACTTTCCCTATTTACCCTACCCCTCATATTTTCAGGGCTCTTTTTGGTGGTGGTTGCCATAACTGGTTAAACTACACTTATTTTAGAAATGGGCATTTTCAAATAGACAATCTCCCATGTGTCCTCACCTTAGTGAGAACAAGATTTTATTACTGCAACCCAAGACTGGCTGTGCCCAAATATCTTGGGAAACATTAAGCTGGAGGAAATAAAATTTGCCACAGAGAATCAAGGTAAAGCTAGATCTTGTGGGCCTGATGTCTCTGTTTTTCAAGGGCAAGAAACTTCAGCAGAAGTTTCAGTGACTGAAGAATTCATCTCAACTCAGTGTTGCAACTCCAAAGGCCCCGTTCTTCAAAACAATCCAACTTCTCCCTCTTAATTTTTCCTCCCATCCTTATTTCTATCTACATGGTAACTGGGGAAGTTCCTTGTCTCTTTTTCTTTTTTATATTGCAGCATGTGAACGTGCATGGTAAGTTCAAGGACACATGGTAACAGCTCATATTCAGGAAGGTGGCAAAATAATCCCCTAAAAACTCTAAGAATTTTCAACTTGTGTTTCTCTTCTTCTAGGGAGTGAGGGGATTTTTTTTTGGCTTTTTGTTCATTTATTTTACAGAGTCAGGGAAACTATGGAGTAGGCCCCATATTCTGTAAAATTATGGGCTTTTAATTTCCACTGGAAACAGTCACATATAAATAGCTCCAAAATTATTCTTGGATGAGGACCATGCACCCAGAGGACCACACTCTGAGGTGTGGCACAAGGGCCACATATGGCAGGGCCCTCCCTGGGGAGTCACTCCCAGTGGCCAGAGCACAGTCTGCATTTCCAGTGCCTTGGTCAGGAGGATGTGCCAAGAGCTGTGAAGTCACACCTCTCACAGACTTGCCCTCCCAAGTTTGGATTGCAGAGCAATGCCTGTCATTTTAGGATAACCCTTTTAGACTTGCATCTCCTTGAATTTCTGGCACAAACACCTTTTTCTTGCCTTCACAAGAGTGAAGGTGCAGGTCCTAGTCAATTATTGAGCTATAAGGATAGGGGAAAAAAATGTTCAGATTCCTCCTGATAGATAACACATCTGCCACCTCCCAAGAGCTAACCCTAAACAGCAGATTATAAATTATTTGAAGCCCTCAATGTCCCTGTGAAAGCTGTTCCACTTAATGTAAAGCAATGTAATCCTACATACATTCATCAGCAAATGGGACCCAGGTTCTGTGCCTGCCTCCACCTCTCTTTTCTTTTAATCTCAGACCCCTATGACCCAAGTCACCCCTCAGCCTCCTTCAAGTGTATCTGCTTACCCCAAACCTGGTCAGTTTTCTAATGCAGAAAACAAGCAGAAGACAACAGCTCTCCTATCCCTTGCTACAGCTGCACAACTGGTATCAGATACATGAGGAATTGTGTCTTCTGCTTAGCATGCTGTCTTTAGGTGGTTTTTTTCAATATTTTAGAGGGTAATCTCAAAGACTGGCAAAGAGAAGTATTGGTACAGAGTAGCACAGCTGCCTCCACTCAATAATCCCTTTTGAGAAACAATGACAAAAAAAACCACCTGAAAATCTGCTTTACTTCTTTATCTAAGCCTAGAGCAGCTCTGGTGCTCTCTATCTGTGCAATGCCAATCTTGCAGCTCCTCTCAAGGCAAGGCACAGTACTGGCATGTGCATGGGCACCTGCAGCTTGCCCTCATTGGAGCCTAAGTCACAGATGCAACCATACCTGAGCATAGTGAGCGCCATACCTTCAGAGTCACAGCAACTTTGTCACCTGGAAATAGCCTGGAAAGAATTTGTCCCTTGGGGAATGCAGCAGGTGAATTTAAGACTCAGCTGCTTGCCAGTTTGACTCTGCCAGCCATAAAGAAAAATGAAAGTTGGTGAATCTAGCTGTCTGATTTGGGCCAAGGGGAATGGGGAGGGTTAAAAGAGGGTAGCAGGTCACTTTGCAATACAGTAACTTGTTTTGAACAATAAGGGATTCAGTTAATTGTCTTAATTTCTCTACATTGGAAAACACTCATAGCTGGGACTTAAAATTCAATTGTTATTTCTGATTTTTATTTAAAGAATTGACTTACCTTGCTACATTGACATGATAATTTGCTGATTGGCTGCACTAATTTTATGACCTATATAATTAATTTTGAATCATTAGGTTCAATTTTAATTGACATTGATTTGATAATTAAGTGTAGTTCTTAGCTACTCCAGTCCAGTCCTAGAAGCACATTTGGTTCTTTGCTATTAATAAAATTCACAAAACTGTTTTCCTTTTTCAAACTACCAGCTCAGACTAAATGTCTGAAGAACAGAAGATGAATTAGACAGTTCAGCTAATGACCTACTTACCTCAATCTAAACTTTTTGTCTCCTTCTCAAAGGGCAATCAAATGGTGTAATGATATGCAAAGATTTAAGAATTCCAAGGCACTCATCATGGTAAAACTTGCTTCTAACACAAAATAAAAAGTTAACTTAATCTTGAAATGAACATTTGCTGCTTATGGATCTGATCTTACCCTTACTACAGCCAGTAGGATTTTGCTACTGATATCAGCCCTAAGACCCCCCAGTCCCTGCACACACCTCAATCTTTCCTATGCAAGAGCTATTTTTGACGTGCGCTTTATTCTTTGTTAAAGTTACTTTATTTAAAAAAATAATCCAGGAAACACATGCTACTTTTGTATGATATTTATGCCATATTAGTAAATCCTGCATCTGTATGAGGCTGTACCTCCTTGTATTCATCAACCTGCCTTGTTTTTTTTATTTCCACAGTGTCTCTTAATAATGTAGAGACCGCAAAGTATTCTATGTTATATCTTGTATCAACCCAAACCACATTTAAATAAGATCCCTTAAGTTCCAGAAAGAGATGAAATCTGGTGATGAAAATCACACTCTAATAAATATTAGGTATTACATACCAAAGGTGCCATGTCTGACCTGCAAATAAGGTACTTTTACCCAGGAGATCTCCTTTGGTGATCGTCCTGCCTTAGAAATGCAGTCATGAAGAAGATAGATGATTTCCCTAATAATGGCACTGCACTACAAAAAGCATGTCTTCCTGCTGATTTAAATAAGATTTAAATCTTCGTTAGTACTTCACGCTGAGCAGGTGGCTTGTCTTAAGGTCAGCTCTTATGGCAACAAAGCATGACTAAAAAAGGGCTACCAAGACTAATCCTAGTAATTGGCATTGGATTTAAACCTGAAATAACAGCAATGAGCAAAAATAAACATAGTGTAAGTTTAATAATATGGGCAAGCCTAGGTTTCTGCTGAATAGAATGAGCTTGGAAGGTCAAGGAAAATGAAGGTTCTTTCAGTGTGATTCGGCTGGATGTGTTCAAATGCAAACTGCAGTATGGATGATTACTTATCTTGTCCAAGACAGGGGCTCATTTAAACATTTTGGTATGCTTAAACGCTATTTAGAATTAACTTATACCAAGTTAAGACAGCCTGCCACTGACAGATAACTTCTTAAAATGCCTGAATGAGCTACACCTGGTCCTCCCTGACTGGCCAAGCTGCTGTTATAAATGCAATTTATAAGGTTGGCTTTTGTAAATGGTTGATGAGAGTTTTATGGAAATGAGTTCACTGTTGATGAGTTTATTGTTAGAATTACCATTAAATGTAGTCGGTTGGTCGTAAATTCCGGAAACAGATGATGTTATCCGAGTCTAAAAGGCAACGTGAGTGTTAACCGTTTTAACATAAGGGGATAAATGGGAAACCCCTATTGCAAAATCGAGCCAGTAAGACCCTGGAGACGAGGAGCCAATGGAAATACCTCAAGAAGGCGGAGTTAGGGGAGGGATCAGGCCAAATCCCCAGGTATAAAAACTGTATCCCTTGGCTGAAAGGTGTGCCTGGGGTTATGTGCCTAGTGCTGGACCCCTCTGCCTTGATTGGATGATTATTATCGTTTGTCCCCTATTGTCTGTTACTAAATAGACATTTTAAATTGAGTGAGCTTGTTTCTCACACTGCAAATGTGGATCTTTTGTAGGACCCTTCTAGGAGAAATGTCAAACCTGGAATAAAGATATACAAGAGTTATTAGGACACACCCATTTTTTTAGTGGCGTAAACATTGAGCATGTTATTAAGATGAATTTTTTAGGTTTTAGGCCCATGTCTTTACAGAAAAAACAGGTCAATCACTTCCACTGGCTTTAGCATCGTATATCTGGGAAAGACACTGTAGAATATCCCAGAGAGAGCACAGTGACTTTTCACCAGTTCAATTATCTTTTACATCTCTGGCAATGTCAAATTTCTCTAGTATTAAAAAGAACCCAGACTCACACATCGATTTTGCTGCCTATTTGAAACACTAAACTCTACTAGAGTTTAGCATTATTAGTAGCAAGAATCCTGTTGGCCTGAATTAGCAACTGTATAATCCAATGGTACAGTTTCCTATGCAATGCATTCTTCAACTTCATCAGAGACACTTTCAGGCCCGATTACTGACAACAAAGCTTATTAGCTGTGCTTAATTTGGAAAATTGGTCTCTTTTGTACTGGACTAATTATTATACATGTCAGTAACAACATACTTGAAAGGTTAAAGTTCCTAAATTGAGCCTGATAATCTGGCAGAAATTGGTTCCACAGCTGGAGACTGCTTTTTAATAAATCTGTGTGTAGCTGCAACTGTAGTCATCACTGAAACATGAAGAAAGGAGCAGCTTTCTAGCCTATGCAAAACTCAGACTGGTGACAGCCACAGATTTCCAATGTGCTTTGCCAACAAGGTAACTGTCACAATAATTTCTACTTCACAGATAGAGAGGAAGGGATGCACAAGAATGCGGTGTCCCGAGGTGCTGATACAAGCAAACATAGAGTCAGGGAGAGAATTAGGTTTCTGATTACTGGCTTTTGGCCACTGGTTCCCAGTGAGATCAATGTTTCTGCTACTTCACTGGAGACCAGCAGCCATCAGCGTAGCACTGAACACAAGGTTACTAACATATTTGCATTAGCCTGTTCTGCTCCATAGGTTGGCCATGGTATCTGTACCAATGACAGAACCCTTGGACTTCCTTGGTCAGGCTTTAGCAAAGTGCACCACTGTCTGAAAAAGCATGGATCAAAGCGACTAAATCCTCCTCTAACAGGGCAGAGTGCACTGTAAGACTATAATATGTTCTCAAGAGGACCTGTTTAAATAGATGTTAAGAAGAGACTCATCACCAGTACCTGGGGTTTGTGGGGCTCAGAGTCCTGCAGGTGAGTATTTTGCTTGTCTGCTGTGAGCACCTTTCTTGTCCAGTGAGCAGAGCACTGAGTGCACAGCTGTGTGCAGTGACTGTGTGCACTATGCAGTGCCTTTGTGGGTAAAGGAGCCTGGGCTTGGCTGCAGGCTGTGAACAACGGCATTCAGACAACACCTGCCTTCACACTACAGCTGCTCTTCACAGTGCTTTAGAGCAGCTTTCCTCTTCTCCTGGAGCCTACACCTGCCCCGTGTCTACCATGTCAGGGTGAGGGGCTGGGGAATGCCTCGCTCTGCCAGCTGCTTTTAGGTTTTTGTTTCATTCCTGCCTGACCGAGGACAACTTTCCTGCCTGATGGTGGGCTTCAGAAAATTGAAGAAATAGGTGTTTGGAGAAACATCAGGGAGGAAGAGTCACATGGAAAGGGACTCTTGATCTCTACAAGTCTCTAACAGGAGGTTGTAGCTGGGCAAGGATCGATTTCATCTCCCAAGTAGCAAGTGATGGGTCCAGAGGAAATAGCTTCAAATTGCACCAGAAGAGATCTAGGTCAGGTTTTTTGGGAAAATTTCTTAATGGAAAGGGTTGTCAAACATTGGCAGGGGCTGCCCAGGGCAGCGGTGGAATCACCTTCCTGAAGCATTCAAAAAACATATGGATGTGACCCTCGGGGACACGGTTCAGTGGTGGCCTTGGCAGTGCTGGGGAAACGGCTGGACTCGAAGATCCTAGAGATCTTTTCCAATAGTAATGATTCTGTGATTTCCGGATCTTTTTTGTTTTTTGAACACGAGCATTAGTGACCTACGAAAGATGTGTAAACCGTTAACAAACCCACACGTAACAACCCAAACACGTATACACATGTATATACGTGAGTCCAGCTGGAAAGCCACACTCGGGGGGAAGGAGAGAAGAGGCGGGGAGAGGAGGGCAGAGCTGCGCAGCCCGCCCTCCATTCCTCCCTCCCTTCCTCCCTCCCGCCTTCGGGCGGCCGGGTGCGGCGCTGCGTCTTCTCACAGCCGAACCGAGGCGTCCCCGCGGCGGCCTTCACCTTCCTCGCCTTCCCGGCGGCGGGGCTGGGGCTAGGGCCTGCCCGCGGCCCCGGGAGGAAATGGAGGCGGCGGCGGCANCGGGGAGAGGCTCCTCCGGCACCCCGGGTCGGGGCGGGAAGCCAGCGGGTGCTGCGGGCATGTGTTGTCCGTCCCTCCCGGGGGTGAGGGGAATCCCGCCCAGCTTCGTCCTTCTCCTCTTCCAGAACGGGAAAAGTTTATGTGTGTTCAGCGCAGGTCCTCGCGCCCGGAGCCGGGCTGGGGCTGGGCATTGCCTCGGCTCATCCCCTGCCGGCCAGAGCACGGCCCTGTCCCATCTTCTTGGCGGGGACCGCTCTTTTCCTATGGAATGAATGGAGCACCCAGGAAGCCTGGACGCAGGGGAGAGAGGAGCCGCTGCCGTTCCCAGCTGTGAAGAGCGTGGGGTGCCCGCTGGAGTGGGAGCTGGTGTCTGTCAGGGCACCAGGGCGTACGGGAGGCCAGGCAGGGTGCCGGCCCAGCCCTGGGCCGCGGCACCGCCGCACGCCGGGCCTGCCCCGGGCTGAGGTGGGTCACGCAGCTGGTGCAGGCGCTGCTGCCCCGGGCCGTGTTCACATCCCTTTGACAGGTGAACTCCGTGCGCGGGAAGCGCTCCGCGCCCCAGCAGGAGCTGGAAGAGCAGACACACAGGCCTGTTAGTGCCCTCGGCAGGAGGAGAGCCTTAGGAAGGAACCAGCCTGTTAGGATGTAGGTTACAACGTTTAGTAGCACCACGTAACTTGCCACAGGACCATCTGTGATAGATGTTAGTCAGGAATTTTTCAAAAATGTAACGAATTGGCCAGATTGTCTTACCTGTAAGATAACACAAAGGAAGCATTGATGGAAATGGATTAGGTGTCCCAGTTAGCTGTTGCTTGTTCCTTACTAGTTCCATTTCCAGTTACGTCATTAATCATGTGCTGATGGGCAAGCAGTTGGATGTTTGAGCCTCCTGGCGTGTCACTGCCATTCACGATGCGTGCAGGAACTGTCCTGCCAAGGAGCCCCTATGCAAGCAGGATAAGCTGCAGAGCAGAGACTGTGCACTGAGTTTTGATGCTGCTTAATTTTTTTGCACTTTGTCCCATCATTCACTTGAAGACAGCAGTCTTCTGCAAAGAACAAGTGTTTATTCAAGGTAGCAGGTTATTTGCGGGCCACGGGTCAAGCCTGCAACTCTGTGTCTTGATCTTTGGTTCATGTTTGTGTGTGTATATGTGTGTTGGTGATCATTTTTGCTCACACAAAGCTCTTCATCTGGCTAATCTGAGGGTTATGTGGCAGTTTGTAGTAGCCCTGAGAGGGAAGGACAGAGGAGTGGGTGGGGACAGGAGTTTTGACATCTCATGCCCCTAAAAAGTGTAGAATTGCAATAAGAGGGAGAAAGAATAACCAGAAAACTGTGTATTTCATTGTGAGAAAATGGACTAAACCTTCAAACCATATTTCTTACTTTTATCTACTTGTAAAGAAAAATTGTGTTTTAGACAACCAGAAATAGAAGGCTGTTTTGGAAGCTGAAGGAAACTATTAAAGAGAAAAAAACAGAAGCTAGTACTTGTATTTACCAAATACAAAAATAAGTGCAAGAAAGGCAACAGTAAGGTTGGAGATAAAATAGGAAATGCAATTGCCCTATGTGAAAACAATACAAATATTAAGGTAGAGACAGAGAAACAACATACATTTTTTTTAAAAAAAGTACTGATCATTGCATTTAAATGAGCATTATGATTGAGATACTCCTGTCTGTAACTTTGAATTGCTCTGCTTCTTGAGATTGGTGATGAGCTGCTGATATAGATGTACTTTAGGATCCTAGAAGTGAGTAACTATGTAGCAACACTGTAATTACATTATGACAGATCCTCTGACAAGACTCCTCTATTTGTAAGTATGGGTACAGACTTCCTGTGCACATTAAAAGAAAAGAGTAGACAAAACTGATTAGAGTATTCCTCTCAGCTTCTACATCTTGAAGGGTAAAAGTGGTGGTTCTTACAGATATGGCTGCAGTTCTGACCCCTTCTGCTCTTTAGGCTCTGTCCTTGAGGTGAGAACTATATTGCTTGTAGGTGACTGGCTGAAATGCTTTCCTGTCCCTACAGCACAGGACCTGGCAGCAGGGTCCTCTCTACACTGACTGCATTTCAGGTCAGAGCACACAGAAACTGCATTTCCCATGTGATTTAACACAATTTCTTAAACATCCAGTACATAGATTACATAAGGGGATATAGATCAATAGTGCTTACTGAATGGTGTGCATCCATCACCATTATAAAAGTGGGCAGACTTGCAGGGATGCTGTGAATGTTGGAGGCTGTTCCTACCCTGCTTTATGTAGAACAAATATACTGAGTTGGGCAGAGAGGTTTGGCCCAGACCTTTCATTATACCTCTGAAAAGCCCATAGCTTTTAGATGGTTAGAGATTTTCCTCCTTCAGAGTGTTCTCTGCAAGCTTCTGTCAGTCTGCTGCATTCAGTGTTTTGAATGTTGAATGGTTCTCATGGTTTTAGCAGAGCTACCTAAAAAGTAAAAAATGTCGTTGCTACATTTTTGTGTCTTAATATTCAGTCTGAATTTCTGTCATCTGTGAGAGCTGGAAATGAATGCAATGTCTGAAAGTAAAGGTGACAAATCTCAGTGCTTAAGTGGAAGATGGTGCATTTCATGGCAGACTGAAAAATGAGGACCTTTGAGACCTGGTGGTTTTCAGCATGAATCTTAGGGCAAGCTTTGCACTAGTGCAGTGGTAGGATGGGAATAACTTTTGAACTGCTTAGCTGAAAAGAGGGCAGTCTGATGGAATTCATACCATATTTGCCTTTCCTGGTCAACAGTCTTCCAGATCATGAAGAATAAACATGTTTTGGACATTGCATGCTTAGTTGTCAGCCAGGGAATTGCAGCAAAAAACAGGAGATGACAAACATTGTCTTAATGGAAGTCACAGCACCTGTAATTGTCCAAAAGACAGTTGATACCTAGGTGTGGTGTTTTTAGAAAGTACTTAAAAATGAACTCATGAAAGAGGGAGAAAGAAAGAAACTTTCAGAAGCAAAACTGAAAAATGCTGCACTGAGAAAATAAAAGTAGGCCTGAATACTGCCACCCTAGCTATTTTATTTTCCACTTTAACTGGAGATATTCAGTTTTCCTCCTCTCACCCATTTTGCATACATCATTTGGGTCCCAAATGTGTTTTGAACTGCTTGACTGCCTGCACCAGCTTTCAACATATCCTGAAGATGTTTCACTGCTGTCAACTGTGGAGAGAACTCTTCCTGGAAACATCTGCATTGCTGGAAGGCAAAAGCTAGTTGGAAAAGCAATTGGCACCTGTAGCAGTAGTAGCTTACTTCAGTTATTGAAGCTTCATGGGAATGAAGAAGGTGGAATACTGGTTTATGACTGAAAAACTTAATAAATACTTCCTTACAAGTATTAATTAACATTTTTTAGCATCATAACTGGAAATGAGGGCATTTCTTATATTCCTTGGCAATTCACTCTAATGGCTGTATAGATATTGTGATCATAAACCATGCAGTTGTGACTCTCATTGAAGTTCTGTGTGTCTACTTTAGGACTGAGCTTGATCCTACTGCTACTTTTAGGATTGCTGTGAGGATGAAATTGTATGAGATTTTTGTATTAGATCCTCTTCAGTTAGGTGTTCTGATGTTGTGTTGCATGTACCCTCAAAAGGAAGCATTCACTCCTTTCAGCACCTGAGTTCAGCCCCTCAGGTGTCTTATCTCTCCAGCAACAATAGTGCTGTATTTTTGTAGGTTTTGGTTGTGGGTTGTTTTTATTTGCAGTGGAGCTTCTCAGCTACCTTATGTCCACTCCTGTGTGTATTGCCTATCAGAAGTTGGAAATTCAGCAAAAGATACAGTTAAATATTTTCCATTTCTCTTTGTGGCTGGGAGCTTCAGTCTTTTTTATCATTGGCTTCCTTATATTTAATCTTAGCTTTCAGCCATGGAGAATATTAGGATTGCATTTTCAAAAATCAGGATAAAACTGCATGTATTCAGTCTGTTCTTGTGGGTGGTTTCTTTGCACATTAAAACTGCAGTCTCAGTTGTTTGGTTAACCCTTCCTGCACTCCTGAGGAAGTTCTGTCTTTGAGGCTTACTTGCAGAGATACAGCTACAGGTAGTAGGCACTGCTGCAGGGAAACTGCAAAATAAGTGGCCAGGTTAAGCTTAGCGTTGCAGCTTGGTAGCTTCTGTAGGCTAGGCAGGGGAAGAGTCCATTTATGTGTCATAAGCTGACTTGGGATAACCGAGAACAATATTAATGTTACATTTACCACTGAGAGCACGGCTTTGTTCATTCTCCCTTCCTTTCCTACAGTGGGCTGTCTTGCTAAGCTAAATCAAAAAATAAACTTTCTTTAAAAAAAATCAGGGTTTTTGCTGATCTGTCTCCCCAAGCAGTCAGCCAGAAAGTGCTATTCCCAGCAACAGCAGCAGGCTGGGAATGTGTACACAGGGGTGAAGGAGTGATGCCTCCTTTTGATAGCAGTCAGTGGTTACATTGCCTCGGCCTTAATGTTGGTTAAAAATACGGCTGAATGGACAAAAAGTAACAAGTACTGCTGTGTTTTATGACACACATACATAATCAAGTTTTTCTTTTTGGTTATAGAAAGTGTTTTTTTAAACTGTAAAAAAAATAATTAACATTTCAATCTTTTCTCTTTCAAACAGGAAGCGCCAACTTTATATGGCTCACATCTGACAACATGCACCACCAGTGGCTGCTGCTAGCTGCATGCTTTTGGGTGATATTCATGTTCATGGTTGCTAGCAAGTTTATCACACTGACTTTTAAAGACCCAGATGGTAAGTTCAGCTTTAATATTTGATGTGAAACAGAAAGTTAAATAGTGCTTCACACGAATACTCTTTTCTAGGAAAAGTAGTTCTTGGTATGTTACCACTTCTTCAGTAGGTCTGAAAACAGAAAAACTAAATTTCTAGAAGTGACAGTGCTGATATTCAACTCCTTCTTTTCTTGCTAAAATTCTGCAAATCTAACATCATGGTGGGGGTTTAGATGGTTAAGAACAGGAGGGATCATGGTTGGCAGTACTGTTTTGGTAGGTCTGCTTTTTCAAATACATTTAGTGTCAGTGTCTTGATCTACTAGTAGTAGAAGTCGTGCAAAAACAACAGAGCACTATTACCTGTGTAAAGGCAAAAGAGACTCAGAAGGTATTGAAGAGTTCATTTCACATGATACTAGTTTCTGGCTTTTTGTGACTGCTTGTCTTGTGGCTAAGGTATTATGTAAAACTTGTGGAAAGTTTTATTTCATTTGCAATGCACTTTGCCTGGCCACCTCTGCTCTGCTTCTTGCGTTCAGTTTTATCATTTGCTGTTTGACTTGTAAACAGCTTATAGGCTTTTGCTTAGCTTAAGTAGCTGAAATGTTATTAAGATGATGAGGAATTTAAGCCATTTGATGACACCACCCTGCAAGTTAGTTTTCTGTCTGCTGGGGAGCTGCTCTTACAAAGCCATCCCACTGAGAGTTTTGGGTGAAGGTGATGATATGACTTAGAGTCTTAAGAGATCTCTGTTTCTGAATCTTCCTAAGATTTGCAAAACAAAATGTAACTTTTGAAGCATTGACACTAGTGCCATATTTTGCAATAACTTGATAATGGATAATTAAATTAGGTGTATCTTTATAAATAGTATGCATCTGTGTGGAGATTTATTCAGCAAGTCTTACAGAGGAGAACTGTAGACTAACTTAGCTGTCCTTGGACCCAGCTGTTCTGTCCTGGTACATCTGCAAATCAGGTAGTCTTATGTTAGGTAGTTATATCTTCCAGTATTTCACTCTATGTCCACTCTTGTTTCCCAGCTCAGGTATTCTTTGAGTGGTTCTTTTCATCAGAATTTGTCAGGAAAATTAAAATGTAGTTTAAAAAGTAATTACTAGAGCATACCCTCTGCATTTACTTGCTTTTTATTATCTTGGCTCACCAAGTTTTTTCTCTTTTTTTTTCTATGTTAAATCTTCCACTCCTTTTGAGTAGTTCTATGAGCAGATGATATATAAATTCTTAAGCTTGCCCTGCAAAGGCATGACTGTG
This sequence comes from Vireo altiloquus, assembly GCA_013396875.1. Lineage (NCBI taxonomy): Eukaryota > Metazoa > Chordata > Aves > Passeriformes > Vireonidae > Vireo > Vireo altiloquus. Next base: position 815,352 of record VZRF01011155.1, on the reverse strand, counting down.
GTTAAGTGTATATATGCGTTGGAATGTTTGTAATAGAACTAATGAAGGGAAATACTTTGAATATACCAACAGAATTTTGGAGGAAGCCCAAACAGGATGGCAAATCCTGGAGAAACTCTTATAGACTTAATAAAATATGGTTTGTCAGAAATTTTTCTTATTTGGATGTGCCTTCATAGCAGGTTGACTAAAACCAGGAGATGCGGAATAGATCAATGTTCTTTTGTTTAAGCCTTTTACTGATGTCTTGGGTGCGTGAACAATAGGAACTTCTTAAGGAGCAAGTTTCTGTCCATCATTCCTAGTAGCATCTACAGGCATGCTTTTACACAATGATAGTGAAAAATAGTTTAGCTGAATCAGATTACTTGTATTTTCCAGAAGAATACCATGAAGTAAGTCTGTGCACAGCAATAATTACAGTATCTGAATGCTTGAATGCTTACATTGCTTTCAGTTTTAACTTGATTTTCCATGCGTACCCTTTCTTAAAATCCAGTGTAGGCAGAGTAGAGTACTCCCTGAAGAAAAGGACATAGGCAGTACACACATTTTCTCAACCATAAAACAAAAAAGCCCCTGTGTATGCAGATGAAGAAACATTATTCATAGAAGAATCTGTATGAAGGGAAAAGTAATCCAGTATGGATGGAAATAAATTTTCAGGGAGAAATCATGTTCTTTTTGCTTTGTAGTTAGACAAAGCGGCTTCAAATTGTCTTTTTGATCTTTCTGCACTGTGTAGATTAAAGCTATAACCCTGTGTTATTTTTTGGTTTTTCTGTACCATACTAAATGCAAAAGACGAAAAGGGTTCTTCTCTTACGTCCTTTAATTTGGTCTCAAACTATTAGCTGCCCTAAAAATCACTAAAAAAGAACAAGAGTATCAGCTGAGTTTGTTGTTGTTGTGAGAATCTCTAAGGAAAGCCATCGGTCCAGTAATAAAGAAAGAGGGGATCTTTATTTATTTTTGGTTGTAGGTGCTTACTTAGAGCACCAAAGAAATAAAAGTGTGTCCAAAACGACATTTTTCTTCTTGTAAGTTTAATAGTCTACAAAAGAAAAAACATTTCTACTAGTATAAGGTGAGAGAGAAACCTGATAGATTTTTTTATTTGGACATGCTTTTGGAAGTTTTTTATTGAAAAATATAAATCTCCTATGCACAAGTCCATATAGTTACACCAAATTGTCTATCAATTGGGATATTTGGATTAAAAACTTCGATGTCTCTCTGCACAGCTTTTAGAAAAAGGCTAAACAAACAACCAAAAAAACCAAGTGAAATATAATGGGCATGTTTCTTTGATAAAACTCAAAAGAATTTGCATCCAAAATTCCCACATCCTTTAAAATATTTATAGTCTGTGTCTGTCTTGTCTAGTACCTTTCCATGTAGAAACAAATTCTAATGTTTTGTAAGCTTAATACAGAAAGTAAAGTGGATGTGTTTCAGTTGTAAAGCAGAAATAGTTGCCTTCCCCTCACCTTCTGTAATGCTGTTATTTCTTTTCCTTCTTTAGGCTACGGTGCCAAGCAAGAGCCATTGATACTGACAGCTGTGACAAAAGTGGAGGAGGTACATGTGCCAGAGGAAAAACATTGGCCTGAAGAATTCCAGGTGCATACTGTTATGTGTGTTAAAGAGTAGAAGAAAATAAGGGATTAAGGAAGGGCTTCCTGTTGTTAAGGTGAATTGCTAGACAGGAATTATTTATTCAGACTGTTCTATTTAGATAGAGCCAACAGAATTCATTTTAACTTCACAAAGCTGGTTTGTCACGGTAACCTGCTGTCTTGTTTCATCTGAATGATTCAACTTAATGTGTTTCCATTTCTAGGAGAAAATTGTTACAGTACTCCTTTATAAAGTCAGGACAGTAATTTTTGTTAGCTTTTTTAATATAATGGCCCAGTTTTGGATTACTTGAGTTCTGTCTTGCCATAGTGATCAGGTTTGTGGTTGTTGAGAGCAAGCCTGTGTCTTCTCTGTTCTCTTAGATCTCTGCCCAATCTCTCTGTTTCTTTTTGTCAGTGACAATTTCTATGTTTTGTGCTCTTTGTGTGTCACGCTTCAGCATTTTTCCAAGGTAGAATATAAACACGATAGTAGTCAATACCAGTTGATCTTTTAGATGCATAGTTCCGTGCTTTCAGCAGATTGACAAGGAAACTCTGAAAATCCTTTATACAAATGTAAATTTGAGACCACTTGCAGAGTGGGCTAAATCAATTTTTTTATTATTTTTGCATTTATACATAAGTCATATTAAAAGTATTTTTGTGACGCAGCATGGAAGGTAGGTTAGCTGTATAAACATGACTATTTTCATTTTAATTTTTCAAAAACATGAAATTTAAGTTACCCTCAAAAAATACTTGGGAAAAACACTTTGTTCAGTCGAAGGCTGGCAGATATGTGTAGTGAGTTTTAAATGCTTTCTTTGCTAGTGTGGAAGAGGATAATAAGGTTTCTGCATGTAAAACAATTGCCTCTCGACTTTCTGACAGCATGAAATGCAGAATAACAACATAAATTTTGGTTGCATGCAGAAAGAATTGTTTGCACTGATAAAATAATCTGACAGACTTTTCAGATTACATTCTGGGCAGGGGATATTGGAGAAGAGTAACAAACAGAAGAAGTAGAATTTTTTTTCCCTTATGGAAGGTTGAGACAAAAATTAAAATAATTCTTTTTTCATCTGTAGCTCAGACACTGTACCTAAAATCATAGAATCACAGAATGGTTTGAGTAGGAAGAGACCTTTGAAGATCATCTAGTTCCAACCCCTCTGCCATGGACAGGGAGACCTTTCATTACAACAGGTTGCTCAGAGCCCCATCCAACCTGGCCTTGAATATTTCTGGGATGGGCCACCCACAGGTTCTCTGGGAAACTGTTCCAGTGCCTGACCACTCTCTTAGGAAAAAACTCCTTCCTGATGTCTAAACCTATCTTTTTTCAGTCGAAAACCATTACCCCTGTCTTGTCACTACAGGGCGTGGTAAAAAGTCTGTCTTTCTTAAAAATCCCTTGTGAACCTTGCAAGGAGGTTTTCCTGGAGCCTTTTCTTCTCCAGGCTGAACAGTCACGACTGTCTCAGTCTGTCTTCATAGGAGAGGTGCTCCATGTTGGACCATCTTCATGGCCTCCTGTAAACCTTTCCTTAACAGGTCCAGGTCTTTGCTGTGCTGAGGCCCCAGGGCTGCATGCAGCACTCCAGGTGGCAGTAGAGCAGAGTACAGCGGGAAAATCACCTCCTTGGACCGGCTGGCCACAGTGGTTTTTTATGCAGCCCAGGGTGCGGTTGGCTTTCTGGGCTGCAAGTACACACTGCCTGCACTTATCCAATTTTTCACTCATCAGTATCCCCAAGTCCTTGGCAGGACTCAATTGAGACCTTGGTTGGTCTCAATCAGTTCATCCCTTAGTCTTTATTGGTATTGGGGATTGCCATTCAGTTAGTGGCAAGGTGAAAATTTGTCAGCAGAAATTTAAACTTTCCCGTCACCTCATAATCAGAGAAGCTCCTTTTTCCTCTCTAGTTGTGAGGCAAGAGGTGGTTGTGGTTCCCATCTTAGTCTTAGAAAAATGAGACATGTGAAACAGCTCATCCATTTTTGGAGAGAGGTATCCTGCTACTTCTTTTATTTGTCAAATTGATGCTCATTGTTCACATTTTTATTCACCTGATATTATTTCAGCTTGAATAAATGGAGGCACTGAATGCCTACAGGTGCTAGAAAACAAGATAAAAACACAGAACTTTTATCCTAAATTCTTTCCCAGATGAGTTGGAAGGGACCCGCAAGGATCATCAAGTCCAACTCTTAACTTTGCGCAGGACATCCCCAAGAATCACACCATGGGTCAGGCCCATCTTCTCAGAGTTTAAAGCATAATTTATGTTGAAATTCCTGTCCTAAACTCTCAGAAGCTTTCTTACAGGTTGTTGAAACTCTGTGGGAGTTCCAGTATTTGATCAAGGCACTTTTTATCCACACAGATAAGATGCTGCTGCTGTGCAGCAGACTAAATTGTTGTACGGAAAAGCTCTTACTACTGTATACTACCATGTAATGTCTTAAGAGTTGAACCAATGTATAGCAGCAGCACAGAAAGCAAACTGTGAGCTATTCCTTTAATTAATACGTAGCAATGTTTTAATCATGAATCTGGGAGTCATTAGGGCGCACAGTTTGGGGATTTTTATACTTTAGAATTTGATCTGAAAAGTGAAGTGTTTCATTCTTGTTTTTTTCTTTCTCCTCTGCATTTCATAAAGCCAACTGGAAAAGCTTTTTCAGGAAAACTGATCCGCCAACCCCTGGTTCATATGGAAAGACTTGAGCTTCTCAGGAATGTCTGCAAAGACACTGCATTGAGAGATCTCTCTCATACTGCAGTTTCCAAATTCGTCTTGGACCGAATATTTGTGTGTGACAAGCACAAGATCCTGTTTTGTCAGACGCCGAAAGTGGGCAACACTCAGTGGAAAAAAGTCTTGATTGTTTTAAATGGTATCTACTCTTTTGTGGGTGTGTGGGTTTCTTTGAGGAGGAGAAGGAAACAGAATCGCTCTAACTGAGGCAACTAAAACAGATTCTTTCTGCATTTCTGTACACTGATACTTAATTTCAGCTTTGCATTTATCACAGTTGTTTCTAGTCCTTTCAAAACATCCCCTTAAAATGAGATCTGTTCTTTCTGTAAAAGTATTGTTATTACATGGCTCAAAAGTTAATTTAGTCATGACAGAGTACCCATATGCATGTGGTAGGTAGGTGATCTTTGAAGGGATGCACTAATTTACAGAATATGAAAGTATATGATATCACAATTCCTAAGTAACAATAATATGAAATTTCTGACTAAAGGCCAGTGACTTTTAACTAGAGATTTTAGCCATGAAGAAAGCCAGTTAAAACTTGGCAGGTGGTGTTGGTCTATACTGGTGAAATCTTAATGTGTGTCCTATCAGTGAACCGTCTTAAGAGTTATGAAGATTCTGAGGTGCTTAGTGCAATTGTTTAGTCACCAAAGTTATGTTATTAAAGATGATGAAAGAAGGAATAAAGGGACGAGTATGTTTGAAAAATAAGCAAATGAAATGTGTCCCTCAGCAAAACTTTTCTAGCAAGCAGGACTAACATTAAAAACTTCAGTGTTAGTTTTGTCCTTGATCTATGGATGTGAGCTGAAAATCTAGCAGAGATGTGCCCATACCTATGTGTGTGCATGTATCTTAATACCTGTGAAACCCACACTCAAAGTACTAAATATGGAACTATATGAGGGTTAGAAGTACCTGCTCTTATCAGCATTTGAGAGATAACATGCAAAGAATGCCTCAGGTTGGGCAGGAATGTATTGGCTGCGCCAAGTGGAGAATAATTCACATCTTAGCAGCAGGGAACTTTTCACCTTGAGTTTCCTAGTTCTGTCATGTTAGATAATGATAGAAAATTGTTTCCACATAAACACTGGTCCCTTTTGCCTTAAGCTGCCAGTGCAGTGGTATCTGCTGTTGAAATTGGAAGTTGACCTAACTTTTTCCTCTTTGGGTAGTTTCAGAAGGCAGGGCTCATACTTGAGGGGGAATAATTTATATTCAAATACTTAAGTGGTATTTGGAGATTCAGGATAGGAAAATGCAGCTGTGGCACTGTGGGGGAACTAACTCTGCTACTGCTTGTATTGAATATGTTCTCTAAATGAATGCAAGGTATTGGTTTCTGAGGCTGTCTAATCTGACATCTGTTGTCCAAATGCAATTCACCTATAGTACCAAAAAGTACAACTGAAAACCTGAAATTGGTAAAATAAAACCCCTGTCCCCACCCCTCAGCCCCCCGCCCCCTCCAGGAAAAAAAAAATTGGAAAACTGAGCAGCTGAGTGGTGTGTATTATTCACTTCAGTTCTGGAAACAAGAAAGCTGCAGAGGCTTTCACCTAACAGGCTTGTTTTGTAGCACCCTGTGCTTGTTGCAGGTTGATACTCTGAAATGATGCTGTTGTGTGAAGGCTTATGCCTAAAGCCCAAGGGGCCACATGAGATGTTTCTCAAGGTCATAAAACTTTCCTGGATCAGGATATTAAAATGAATGCAGCAGAGTTAAGTGACATTATTTTTCTTGTCAGTTTATATGCTTGCAGTAATGAATATCTGGAGACTTTTTGTTGTTAATTTTAGTGCCTTTTAATCTGTGGAGTATTCTCTGATTGGAATTTTTGTTTCAGCACAGCATACTTGTTAAAAAAACTTTATGGATCCTGACAGCAAAGTACTTTTGCATTGAAGCAGTTCCAAAAGCAGCTCATAGCATTTATTTTTGTTGGTGGTTGAAGCTCAGCCAGAAATCTGGTTCCTTCTTCTGAGTTAATCCTTAAAGCCTTCCTCCATTTGTATGTGCAGGCAGAAGGGAAGAGAATGGGGACACTGACATGTGAGGAGTTACAGACTTAGACATAATTGTTGATGAAATTTGCATAATACGCTTTTCTGAGAATTTCAGGACCATTTGGTTTTGGACCTTGATGTCACATACCCTAAAGAATTTTAGCATGTTTCAGCATTGCAGTCAGAATCTCTCATAATTTAACAGTTTTAAACATAGTATCTTTAAATGGTAAAAATAAAGATAAGAGAAAGACATGAAACTGTCAGCCAAAGGCACACATGCTTGCTTATACTCACTGTTTTTTCCCTTGAATGAATCACTCTCTCATTTTGATTCGTCTAGGAGCATTTTCTTCCATAGAAGAGATCCCGGAAAACATTGTACATGATCATGAGAAGAATGGCCTTCCACGCTTGTCCTCTTTCAGTGACTCTGAAATTAAAAAACGGTAAATGGCCCTTCTAATGAGTGTGGGATGGGGTTGAGGTTAGTGGTGTTATGAGCAATCAAGGGTACATGAAGTCTGCATCTGAAACTGAGGACAGCAGGGTTTCTGCTCCACCACTTGTATTATGGCACTATTTTGTTATCCTCACAGATGTTGCTGTGTCTGTCCTACTGGCTTTGAAGGAGAGCACCAGTATAATTTGTGATATAGTTAGGTGAGCCAACCAGCTCCAGCTTATACCCCAACCAGCTTGGGGTATAAGGTTTCTGTAATTCAGTGCATACCTAGTTGTTAAATAGTCGACCTTCAGAAATGAAGGTTTAATTGGACAGCCCATTCTGATGTCTTGTATGGTAAACCTTATTGCTTACAGGTAAAATTGTCATTGCAGCACACCTAATTACTGGGATTGAACTGATTAGGTTTAAATTGTTAGTACTTCTTAGCCCCAGAATATTTTTCATTCAGCTGAACCACTTTGTCTTCCTGTTTAAGTGCTTCTGGTTATTTTCAGAGCCAAAAAATACTCTGCAATAGAACTTCTACATTACTTTGGCTAGATCTTTAACTGTGCCTGCTCTCATCTCTACTAGAGCCTATGCCATATATTATCCCTGTAAGAGCTGGCAGCATGGAGAGAACAGGACATAAGATGACAGTGGACACTTGTCAGCGTGTGCTTGCATGGGGTTTGTGTGCACTACGCCCTTGTGAAGACTCAACCCTTTATACATGTGTCAGATGTCAGTAGAGCTCAGCCCAGGGTTTTTTGTTGCATGCAGTGGCACAAGGACATTTATCACAGCTGTGCCTGTGGAATTGGGGTCAGTTGATTGGGTTGATATTGTGCAAAGGAAAATACTGTCATTACTTTCTTGAGAACGTGGATCTGCTCTCCCTCCCTGTGAACAGCCCTGAACCCCGTTCTCCTAGGAGTGAGCTCTAGTTAGGATATATGAAGTTGAATGCCATTATTGCTTGGGTTGCTATATTCTGCTCAGCACAGAAGCTATGCTGGAGGTGTGTAACATGGGTTTGGTTGGGAATTCTGAAATTACCAGAGTTTTAGGTGTGAAAAGCGGGATGGTATGGATCTATTGATGTAGTTTGCTGACCTCTATCTAGCCCTGCCCGGCTAGGAGTAATTCAGGAGAATCTGAAGTATGATTCAAGTGCTGTAGAGGCTGAAAAGAGTCCATCCACATCCAGTCCATCCATCCTTATTTCAATGAGGATTGGGCTCTCAATCTCTTTTCTTAGCTATTTATTGAAATAAACTTTGTTTTCAATTTACTCCTCCTACAGATAATCCAATTACAGAATATTACATATTACAATATCACAGTAATACATGAAATTCTGTTGAAAACTGTGGTCTCATGTTTCAGTGATGTTCTCAGCCATTACTGAAAAGATGATGAAACATCAAATAAAATACCTTTTTTTTTAAATTTAAACAGCAATTTATCCAACTGCCTGCCAGTGAAAAATGCAGCCTTCTGTATGCATTTTGCTTCAGCAATGCACTTTTCCCCATGTCCTTATATATTTTGCTTTTTGAGCTTGATCACATGGCTTTACAAATATCTTTGACTTGGAGTTTTCACCATCTTTTGTCTCCTGTTTATATGGATTGAGATAAGCTAAACTCCTCCAGTTTGAAAAAAAATGTGAAAACTAAGATAAACTATTTCCTCTTTGTCCTGTATGCAAAAACTGCTAATAAGAAGACGGAAGCTGTATTTCTAGTCCTATTGATTATAATACTGATAGCCTATGCAAGTGCCCTAAGATTCACATTGCTGCATCTGTGTTCAGAGTTTATGTTCATTTTTAAGTATATGCTAAACACTTTCCTTAATTCTTTAATCTTTTTTCTTCCTCTGTTTAGACTGAATTTATACTTCAAGTTTTTTATAGTTAGAGACCCATTTGAAAGACTTATTTCTGCGTTTAAAGACAAGTTTGTGCACAATCCTCGGTTTGAACCCTGGTACCGGCATGAAATTGCTCCTGGCATCATTCGTAAATACAGAAAGAATCGCACAGAGACCAAAGGGCTGCAGTTTGAGGATTTTGTGCGCTACCTGGGTGACCCTAATCACCGATGGCTGGATGTTCAGTTTGGTGACCACATCATTCACTGGGTAACGTATGTGGAACTTTGTGCCCCCTGTGAAATCACATACAGTGTGATCGGACACCACGAAACCCTGGAGGATGATGCTCCATATATCTTGAAAGCAGCTGGCATAGACCACTTGGTGTCATACCCCACCATCCCACCAGGCATAACAGTGTACAACAGAACAAAAGTAGAACGCTATTTTTCAGGAATTAGCAAGAGAGACATAAGACGCCTCTATGCACGATTTGAAGGCGATTTTAAACTCTTTGGTTATCGTGAGCCTGATTTCTTGCTTAATTGACACCTGCGATAAGATCTGAAAAATTGTCTCATGGATTAATCTAAACCTGCGTGAATACCAGCTGCAACACTGACAGAGCTGAGAATGACCATTTGTTTTCTAGCTTTTTGATGTTGCTCCACTTTTCAGTGAAATATTTGTCATATGAACAAGTAGGGGCTTATAGTTGTTTCCTGACCACGTTTTCACTACGACATTTCAATTTGTTAGGAATTATGTCTCTGTTATCTGAAATACAGAATTTGACTTCTCCCCTCTTCCCTCCAAGAAAAAAGAGGGAGAACAAATGGGCTGTGATCTTCCTCTCCTCCCAGACAGAAGGCCATTTTTGAAATGTTGTGAAGTATTTATAAAGATGTCGATTGCACTGTAGGTGTACTGACATGTGCGTAAACATGATGATTCCTGCTCATGAGAAGGTCATATAGTCTCCCATTAGCTTTGTAAATGAGAGGCCAGTACAGGACTAGAAATTGATTAAATGCTTGACAAATATAACAATCTAGGTTCTGTCATGTGACTGCTATAATAACAATAATGCTGATCTAATCCCATTCTTGTTTGTCAAAAAATGAACCTAATCAGACAGAAGCTTTTAGAGATGTAAGAAAATGAACTGGTTCCACACCCCAGTTGTCTCTGTATTTTTGTCAAGTGTTTACTGTATTTACTACTGATGTATTGAGCCTCATAATTCTACTTTTGATTTTCAAGAGATTATTTAACTCCTGGCTGTGTAAGTTATGTAAGAACACCAGCTGCAAGTGGAGCATAGAAGAAATATGAAACTGCTAAGGAAACTTTAGGGAAAATTAATTTAAAGTATCAGTTGTATTTGTGGGAGCACATATAATAATCACAAGATGCTCTCATGCAATTTAACTTGTCTTTTCTTCTAACAGTTAAGATTAATAAAGAAGTTACAAAAGCAAGATATCATATTAAAGAGCTGCTTACTTGTGTTAACGATCCACCTTTTTCTTATATCTAGCATTGCTCAGTTGAGTACCTCAGAGAACAGAAAGTTTATCCCCCTCTGGAAATTCATCTCCCTACTGCTAAAGGAGAGGAGGAAACAAGATGAATCCCTGATTTTTTCCAGTGATTCACTGCCATGGTATCACAAGTCAAAAATGACCAACATTTATGTTATTGGTATGGTGGATTGGCTATTCGTCAAAAGTTTGAATGTCACCTAAATTTATGTACCCATTTTATGCATTAAAAAAAAAATCTGAATTGAGTGGATGCAGCCATCATATTTGTGCTTGTATTGTCTTATAAAGAGCATTCTCTTACCTGAGTTCACCAGCAAGAAAACTCAGTGTGCTGCCACTTCATCCTGCAGGCCATGGAAGAGAAATAGACCAAATATCTGAAATACAGGAATTGCTCTGTTGAAGTGAGCATGTGAACTGTATTTTTTACATCATAGCCCCAAAAGATTTATTTTCAGATCAGCATAATGTTACTGGCTAGAAATGCTGATGACAGCCAATGTTACGGAGTCTGCTTTTAAATCCAGCCATGTTTTTAATAGCTTTCTTTATTAACACAAAGAAGCATCTTGCACTTGTGTAAAAGGAAAGCTGTGCCAAGCTGACATGTGCTGCTACTCACAAAAAGGAAGCCCTGTTGTATCTGGAAATGATTTCAGAAAGATCTCAACAGGTGAATTGAAATAAGGGAGAATCACTGACTGGGCGTTGTTAGCAAGAGAATAATCCAGGGTGGCAAAGTTGGAAGGTGGAATACTTTCCAGGTTGGTTTGTTTTGGGTTTTTTTTAAACAACAATTACAGTGCCCTAACTTGTTAGTTCTTAACCAATGATAAAAAGATGTTAACAGCTACAGGTTTTTCTCTGGTTTTCTTAATATGGGAACTTAGCAAAATGCACTGTTAAATGCATTTTGGAGCTAATAACCTGACTGAGTACCTCACTACCAATTTAAAATGTAACAGTGAATAATGTATAGTAAATTCAGGCCTTAAAGTTTAATAAAGTAGAATTGTTTTTCTCTGAAAGCCTGAGCTACTGATCACACAGAAGGCCAATGTATGTTTTTCTTCTTCTTGGTAAATTACTTAATGTATTACTTGCTTAAAAATTGCCAGGTGGAAAGTGCTACATAAATATTACGTAATAATAATTTTTTCTGATAGCTTTCTCTGCATTGAGTTCTCTCAGGCATTTGTGAACAGAGCTGTGGACTGACCTAGGCAGAGGTGCATAATCTACTCCTATGTCCATATTCCTGGGCTTTTCAGGCTGGAACTGGAATACACGTTATCATTTCTTCAATTCAAATGTGATGTTTCTCCTTTCACTTACATGTTCCTGAGCTATATTTTCCTTCTAGAAGGAGGGAGGGTTTTTTTCCTTACATGGCTGAAGTAACAATAGTGCAATTTTGGTATGTCTCTTGAAGAAACTTCAATACCATAATGGTCCTTGGCAAGGTGTGGTAGGGCTCTCCTTAAAATGGTGCAGTGCGGGTCAGAGTGTGCTGTGTGAGGGAGGAGGCTCTTGCCATGCTAGTTATGATGAATTAAATGCTTGTGGTTTGTTTTAGCTTGATTGTACTCTGCACAAGGCTTTTACAAATGTAGTCTCAGTGGCATGCACAAACATCATTTGGCTGTTCAGATGTCATTTGCATACCGCTTTCAAACTGCAGATGATACTTATGTCATATTTTTGGAACTGCTATCCCAGATTATTCTTTCTCCTTTCTTTTTATTGTTACAGCTTCAGAAAACAAATTCATATCCTTACTTTGTGTATCTGTCTCTTTGTTGTCTCTCCTCAGCAGCTTTTGAATCCTTTGGCCCATTCTAGCCACATTTTACTAAGGAAAGTCGAGGGGTAGTGAGTCAAAGTAATTTTCTTGAAAATAGGAGGAAAAACACTCCTGTACATCAGAGAATCCATGCTGTATGTCAGCTTTAGCAAAAGTACAGACAGGAAACAGTTTCACTGAATCTGCTTGTATTGAGCTCCTAGTTTCTAATGGACTCCCTTCCCTAGTGCTCCCTACAGTTTGGCCTCTTATCTCAGCTAACAAAGACAAAAATTAAATTAAAATGTATTCCATGGGTCTGTTACTTTCATGTTCCTAATAAAATTGAGCTGACTGGGTTTTTTGAGATCGTGGTGGTAAGAGGGTTTGTCTTGTGAAAATTTATTCAGAACTCGCTTGTGAAACAACTTACGGTAATACCTATCTCCTTTCCTTTTAACTTCTGCACGCAGTGCTTTGTCTGCTGTGCTTTCTGATTGCGTGCCATGAAGATGTTTTTCTGTAGTTAAAAATACATGTGCTTTTTTTTTTTATTTTGGGAACTGTTCTGTCAGAGAAAATGTCTTGAAAATATGTATTCTTCCCAAAAAAAGCATGTTCTTTTCTGATTCATGCGCAGATGCTGCCCTGTTTGTACTGGGGTAAGGCTCCCTGCTGTTTCGCGTGTCTCCATCCTCAGATTAAGGAAGCCATCAGACAGCTCTGGCTTTTGTGCAACATTACTTTTTCCTTGAGGTGTTAATAACTTTGTTGGCTGGGAAAGCAGCCTTTGATCTTATCTGTGCTCCAGAAAGTTTTCCGAGAAAAAGAGTGATTATATAGGGATTTCTTAAGCTTATTTTCTCAGATGAAAAAGGATGTCTTGTCAGTGTATCTGCCTGTATCTGATATCACTTAATTGACAGAGAGAGGGGGAATGATCTTTCTGCTTAATGGCCATGAAGTGATTTATACTAAGCCCCCATCCTATTGTTATAGCAACATGAAGGGACCTGGAAGGAGGTGTAAACTCAGCATGTGCTTATTGGAAACGTAAGGATGTAAAGGAAACTTGACGTGGGAGTTGGTGTCCAATTACTTGTTACATGTCATCTACGGAGGCTGATGTGGATTCTTTGTGGCCTATGCTTCAAAAGATTTATGCAAGGTAAAAAGAGCCTTTTGGGTGGTGGAAAATTCCCTTTCAGCCTAAGTTAGCTGTGCGTGTTCCTGGGCTGCTGCCTTGGGGAAGGTTTTAGAAGGAAATGATCCTATTAGCAGCAAAGCCTTGCAGTGCTTGGGCTGGTGAGCAGAGTGCCTCTCTCCTGGAGGAGGAGTGACTTTAGCTTACACTGATGTGTGCAGCCAGCTTTGGTGCTGCCTTGTATAAATCTCTATTTTTGCGCTTTTAATGCAATTGTGTGCAGCTGAGCTGTCAGCTTGGTTTCCTGCGTGTGGCAGTAGCCTGAGGTGACTCATCTCCTCGCCACCAGAGCAGCTTTGAAAGGCCTGCAGCCTGTTTTCCTATGCAGCAGGAGACATTTCCCTTATGAAGAGAGCAGCATTAAGCCTGCAGCCATGCAGCTGGTGTAAGCACAAAAATGGTGCTATTTGGGGCTTCCTGCTGTAAAATCATAATTTTCCCTTTTAATCCAGGCAGGAGTGAAAGGGAAAAAAGATGTGTGTTTGCTTTGAGTCACAAAAAGCAGCCGTGCTGTTGGAAATTCCAGACTGGTAAATCCAAGCAAGACAAAGTCTGTGAGAGCAATGCTGAAAAAAGCCATGGGTGGTTTTTCTAAGGCCCCTGGCAATGCTGGACATGCTGAAGGAGAGTTGCTGAAGCTTTCTGGGAGGTGTCAGAGGAGCAAGCATGCTCCCCATAGCATGTATGTGCATGCCAGAGGAGCAGATGCTGATGGGACAGCATGCACATGGCAGGCTGAAAGTATGAAGCATCTACTGTGGGTGTCTGTTTGAAATCACAGAAAGGAGAAAAAAAAAACAAAAAACAGGTGGGAAGGAAGTAATGAAAAAATAATTCTGAAGGCTGCAGCCCTGGAAATGCAGTACCCACTCTTAACTGCCAGAAACGTGCCAACTGCCCTGGATGTGTACAAATAATTTCTGAGTGGTTTGCAGGACCAAAGAAAATCTGCAAATGGGAGGGTAAACCGTGATCATAGGGAATCTGTATGTGCTCTGGAAAGTGATTTAATACTGAGAAGCTAGCCAAGGCTCCCAATTGTGCCTAAGTATGTGGATCTCATCTAGAAGAAATGCATAGCTATACGGGAAGCACACAAGTAGAAAAAGCTCTTGTGGGATAATTAGCTCTCTCAACAACCAAGTGTTATGCACCTGCTGTGATTTAAGAAATAGGAACATTTTCTCCTTAACGTCTTTTTTCTTCTTCTCTGCAGCCTTTCTGCTTTATTCAGTTTTATTTCCTGTGTCCTGAGAGGTCTTTGGACAATACACCGCAGTAGAACACATCATTCTTCTCTTGTCAGAAGGGTGGAAGAGGCTGTAGGAAATACAAAATGTTCTCTGAAATTTTGAGAAACACAAGAAAACTACAGGGAGTTTTTATCAATCATGAATGAACTTGTGGTGACTGAAATGTTAAGATTGCATGGGATACTTCTTAGATGTTTCATGTGTTGGGCAGAAATTCACTTACAGAAAAATTATCGCTGTTCTGTATTTGGCATCTTTGTTCTTATGTTTTGAGTAACTTCCAGTAGTAACTTTAACAGCAAGTAAACTATTTGAAGTCTGCCATACCACAAAGCTTCACTTTGGATCCACTTACTTTGCCCTCATTCTTCTGTAAGCATTTTGCAGAGTAAGAGTCAACTCTGCTCTTACTCAGTTTCTTTGATTTCTGACTTCTTTGCAATGCTGTAGCACTTGTACTTGTGAAAAGGCAATGAGCAAGAAGAGTCAGCAAATACTCTGGAGAGAACAGGACTCCAAAGCAGACCTTTATTTGTATGCTGCTTCCATCTACAGCATCTGCTTTCCTTTCATTATCTTTTCAGTCTAGTTCTTTGCTGTAAAACCCTTTGGAGTACATATTTGTGGTTAAAGCTACAGATTTAGAAATGTGTAAGAGGGAAGGCATTAGGAACAGCATTGCAGCAGGAAAGAAAGAAGCAGCATGAGGAAGGGGCTTCCACACCCCCTTTCACAGTTCCAAACATCTTGCTCCATCTTGTATACTCATTTGACAGCTTTTAGGTTCTTGACCTTATGGGAAGCATGGTGTGTAGTGTAGCTGGGTTTCTCAGTGTATTGGCTGCATGCCTGCACACACTTGCTCTTCTCTGATAGAATCAGGAAAGATTCTTATAGGTGAGACCTTTGTTCCATCAAGTGTTATAGTTCTGCATACCAAAGATGGAGAAAGGTGTTACTTCCTTCCTTTCTGAGCAATAACAGTGTGTTCCTTAATTCCCTTGGCTACTGGAGAGTATAAACATGATTTCACTTTTCTGGAATATGACCAGTGATAACAACAGTGTTTTTATCAGATTTTAATCTTAGAACGCTGTTTAGATACCTCTCTGTGTGACAGCAAGGTATGCTGCTGTAAATTATAATTGTTTTTTGTGGGTTTAGAGTTGACTTAATAGATCATTGGAAAAGCCATTCTGATGGAAAACAACTTAGGTGCATTGCTTCTTTCTCCCTGTAAGGATCTGTCATATGATTGCTTGCCAGTCAGAGAAAAATAACTTCATTAGATAGCGATGCTTTTTTGTTGTAATCCTCTTACTTGTGGATTTGGGACTTAAAATACAGGATGGTAGATTTGTCTTGTGTACCCCTCTCCTGTTCTAAAGT
Organism: Vireo altiloquus; assembly: GCA_013396875.1. Taxonomy (NCBI): domain Eukaryota; kingdom Metazoa; phylum Chordata; class Aves; order Passeriformes; family Vireonidae; genus Vireo; species Vireo altiloquus. The sequence continues at coordinate 799,441 of VZRF01011155.1, read as the reverse complement.
AGTATTAGCAGAAATTTCATACCTCTATTATTTTGGGAACTCTTTTCTGCAGCTTCTAGTCAAAACTGTTTAAGCACTTTGCATTGGAAAGTGTGTAATTGGACCGTGGGTACACCAGGACAGTGTGAAGGCTTTGATGAAGAACTACAAGCCAGCAGTGTAACACGGCTGTGAGAAAGCTACCACCTGATTCTGCATGTATCCAGGTAGTATTTCCAGTAGTGGCCAATAAATATGAGGTGACCAAGACTGTGGAGAGGCCTTGCTTGACCCCATTTCCGTTGGTGTTTGAGCAGAATGACCAGAACTTGTTCAGCCTGAGAAAGAAGAGGGGATATAATAGGTATCTAAATCTGAACTGGGACAAATGAAGTAGCGAGAGAATCTCACATCCAGAGAAGGAGGGGAGCCAGAACACAATGCAGTCATAAAGACAAACCAGTTTGAGTTGGCCAAGAGCTAACTGAGGCTGGAAAATAGGAGGAGGTTTCCTACCCTGAGGCTGTCTGTTGTCATTTTGGTATATACAAAGAGAGCAAAATAATAACAGGCGGCTTTGCTACTGCCTGTTCAAGCAGCAGAGGCCTTGACTTTGTAGACTTGTTTAAGTTGGAAAAGACCTCTAAGATCATGGAGTCCAGCCATTAACTTAACACTGCCAGGTCACCACTAAACCATGTCTGTGAGTGCCACAGCTACATGGCTTGTAAATACTTCCAGGGATGGTGACTCTACCCTTCCCTGGGCAGCCTGTTCCAGTGCCTGACAACCCTTTCAGTGAAGATTTTTTTTCCTGTCATACCTTGAGGCCATTTTCTCTTTTTCTGTCGCTTGTTACATGGGAGAAGAAACCAATGCCCACTTGGCTACAATCTCCTTTCAGGTAGTTGTAGAAAGCAAGATGGTCTCCCCTGACACCCCCAGCTCCCAGCTATCCTCCAGGTCCCATCTCTTCTCTCAGCCCAGTGAGCTGTGGCTGCAAGGACAGCACAGCAGGGCTGGTGCCTGAGTGCTGGGTGATCTGACTGGGAGGAGAAGGATCCACAGAGACAAGTGGGGCCAGTCTTGCACAGCCACTTACATTCAGCTCAGTCTTGTATGCCATGGGTTATATATCTGGGGAGATGTTGCCGTCTCCTGTCTCCTTTTCTTCTTTAGCACTTCTTAATCACATTTGGAGATGGTGAAAGAAATGTCAAATTCTGAAAGAAGCCAAGAGCACAGTGTCAATTCCCTGACATATTCTTTAGTGGAAAGTTTATGGTTCCTGTGGAAAGCTTATGGTATTTCCCCTGTCCATGTTTGAGTTAATGTTTGATACAAACAGAAGTGACTTGGTAGAAAACAAGAGGGGAGGTAAAGAGTCTCATGGAGTATATTCTTCATTTAAAGTCTTTGAGATCCCCGGCCTCTTTCCCTTCCTAATCCAAGAGAGAGGTTAGATGGCAGGCTGCAACCAGACTCTAAATCCAGACAACCCATCTCTAACTGGCCAGACTTGACTGTCAGCATGGTGCAGTGCACACAGATGTCATTGCTCAGAAGGACCTCTGCAAGGCATCACTGCTGCAGGCTCTGCTGATCCCATCAAACAGGTATCTCCTCTAGAAAATGAATCATGAATCTTCAATCCACTTCCTCTTTCCTGTCCCTACAGAGGAGAATAAAGAGCACTTTTTTGCAGCGAGGAGCAGCCATTGTCAGACATGAAGCTATTGCTGGGGGAGCAGCACACCAAATAAGCTTTATTGATGACTGAGCTCTATAAAAAAAACTTTAGCTATGAGGCGAAGTACTGAAGAAGGTATTTGTAACACATTTAGAAAAGGTGAAAAGTTCCTGTAGGAGACAGAGCAGAACTAAAATATTTATGGCTTTATTATCAGCAGATACCTTTAAAAGAGAATTGTAACCTCTGGGTTCAATCATGCAGAGTGAACTTAGCATGTAGGCTGCCAGTGCTTACAGCTAACACAGGGTATACGGAATACTGTCAAGAGCTTATTTTGATGCATTATTTTAATTTTCCCCTGACACACAAATCATCAGGGGTGTGTTTTCAATCTGGAGCAACCTAATGCTTCAGACTGCAAGCAGTACTTTGATTTGCCATCTGAAACTTTAACATATATTTGAGGGCTTTCTTTGTAAAGTATTATTCTGAAACACACTAAGGCTGCTAGGCATTTCATTTGAGCTAAAGGCACAGAAAGATCTAGTGTAGTCTCTGCTCCACCTGAGAGGGCAGAGTATCAGGGAACTTGGACTTCATGCAGTTACCTGAGTTTCACTTAGTTTAACATCTGTTACTTGAGGTAAGTTCTGCAAGAGCAGATCACCCCATCTTCAACTTGGAGGAGCTTACAAGAAGTTTAGGGTATTTGGCTGAGGTAGTTACTTTTACAGGCTATAGAGCTGATACTGCCAGGTGCAACTGGGTTTCTGAAATGCTTTCTTTATAAACCTCTCATTACTTCTAATTTTGCTGACTGTATCTAAGAGCTAAAATGGTTATTGATTTCTGAGAATACCCTTAAGTAAAGTTACTTAGGTTGTGGTGGGCCCTTGACGGAAAAAGAAATCTTGTGCTGGTCTCTAGCAAGGGATGAAGGATTTAAAACTCAGTGAGAAGGCGAAGTCACTCTGGTGGTTGAAATGTCCCCTTTGCTGTCTGTGGGACAAAACCACTAGGAAAATGACAAACTTTTGAAGAATACAGTCTACACAACCTGGGTAAAGTCCTAGAGCTTGGTGGCTAAATTCTTTATAGAGGGTATGTCCTGTCCTGGCCTGCACATGGTGAAGAGGGCTCTTCCATCAATCACTGCTCCTCACTGCAGCAGCCTACTGCAGCCTCAGGTGCTAAATCCACAGGGGATTGGAGGGGCAAGGATAATTCAGGGGAGATCAGCATATAGGCTTGAATAAGGAGACTGAACAATTAGGAAAGCTTTTGGGAGGGAAGGATAATAGTGAAATCCAACAAGGTGGGAGGTGGAGTAGAAGCAAGGGACTGACTGTGCAAGAAGACTTGGAATTTAAGAACTTGTGAAGGATGCTGAAGCTGATGGGACTTGCTTTGCTTCCCCCCCTCCTTTTCTTTTTTTTGGCCAATGCCTATAAATTTACATTCAGGAATTGCTGAGTTTGCAGCAGCTGGTACAAAAGGCTGGGAAATGCCAATATTAGGGACTTCCCCCATGCCCTTCTTGCCCACACTTCTTAGCGTAGAAGTTATTCTCATGATGTTGTCATATGCTATTTTTTCCACAGAATTCATGTCTCATTCATTGTACTGGAGAAATGGGGTTCCTGGCTTGAGCAGGTCTTGAAGATGAGTAAAATGCCTGTGGTTCTGCTTTCTTAGCTCTTGCAAGAAATAGAAGGTGGGTACTGAGAGAGGGGAAAACTGCAAGACGAAAAAAATATAATCTTATAATCTGCAAGCAGTTGCCACAAAAGTTTTGCATAATGCCAGTTATGTCACCAAACCATGAGTCTCACAAATCCTGTCACTGGTTACAGGTTCCTCATTCTTTAACTGAAAACCTTCAGCTATGACTTGTACAAGCCCTGTTTGTTCACAGCTGCAGCTGAAGTCAGAAAAGGCCGGAGCCTGAATAGGAAGGACATTTGGGTTTAGGTACCTCAGCTGACATTCCAAAATGGATTTGTATTTTTTCTTTAGGCTTCTGTACAGTAGCTCTCCACTTACAAACCCAGGTTGCTCCATCTCACAGGCATTTTGAGAAAGTAATTACTCGCTGAAAAAGAAAATATGGGGAGTTTCTCAGTCTTGCTCTGGGCATTGTCATATAAACATGCCCTGAAGGACAAAACTAAGCAAAGAAAAGCTGCTCAGCCATGAAGGAGGAGAACCAGGCACAATACATAGATGTGAGGTGACAAGTTAGGGAGCTAGGACTATCAAGCACATTTCCCTAGAGACCAGGGCTGCTGGTATTAATGCTGGCTATGAAATCATAGACAGTCCAGAGCATGCCTTGGTAGAAGTTATAAGTGGGGGTCAGGAGCATTTCTGTGAAATGAAGCTCTTACTGGCCATTCCTTTGATGCTGTGGTTCAAATGTCTTGTTAATGGGGCATGAGAACTGGGCTCCACATATGAATGTGAGCACCCAACGTGTTCTGCTGAATAGAAACCCCTCAAGTGTGGATGTAGCATCCTCATTTTGTGATCCCATCTGCTGCTAAACTTTTTTGTCCATCTGATTTACATTACTTTCTTCAACCTCTTGACATGCAAGCAAGACCCCTTGTAGAATTCCTTCCATTCCAAATCCCCTCTTGAAAACACAATCAAAGTTAGCTTGGCTGTACTCTTGACCTCCTTACCTTGTTTTGCACCAGCACCTTCGTACCGAGGCAATGTGATCTCCCGCTCACACGCTGTTTTCCAAGTAACATAGACTGGGTGTGGCATGCTGGGTAGAACATAAACAGCAATTTCACTTGTCAGGGAGTTCCTCTGGCTTAACAGCTTGTGCTGTTGACTCACTGGGAGGCTTTTAACCTGCAACACTACTGCTGTGGGACCCAATTTTACTGGAGGACAGTCCCTCTAGCACACCTGAATGGCTCTGTGCATGCACTGTGCCTTTCAAAGACACACAGTAAGTGTTTGATGGCTGCTATGCATTGTCTTGATTGAAGCCTGACACCCACATAGCAACTGTGATGTTCAGTGTATGGTGGGAAGGGAAACCAGTGTTAGTAATCCTACAGCTGCAGAAAGCATAAGGTGTTTGTGTGAAGGTAATGAAATGTGCATGGAGAAAATCTTTATATGTGGGTAATTATTAGCTTACATCATTATTGCTTATTTGGCCTATCATGGGGGGTTTTGGTTGTTTTACAGTTTGGGAGGAGGCCAGGGTCAGACTTTAGAAACAAAGAGAGTATTTTTTGTTAATTAAGAAAAATTATGCTTGAGTTCTAAATTAAATCAGAATACCCTTAAGCTGCCCTGCTGTGAATGCTTCTACGCAGATTTTCTGGCACCAAGTCAAGTATTGTCACCACTCCTGTGCCTACTATTTGTTACTTAGGCATGGACGTGGGGATTTCTGGTGAAGACAGGGCAATATTAATGCTGCTATGCAAGCCCTGAGTGAAACTTCATCCAAACATGGGAAAACAGCTCCAAGAGAGACTTTTGAACCAGAATGAGCCCAGAAAAGCTTGGAAAAAGTTGTGTTAGGGTTCCCTGGCCTAGACTGATTCATAGGTTGTATAGAGAATTTGTAGTCATCTTTTCTGGCTTTCTGTATTGCATTTATACAGCCATTACACTGTATGCCTGAATTGACTATTTTGACCACAGGTGCACACTTAGGAAATGGGAGGAGGAAGGAATCTGACCTGAATTTACAAAAGTTCTTTAATGTAGAAGTCAGCACAGCTCTTGGTAAAAGGTCTTAGTGTTAAATACCTTCAGAGGTAATTACCTTCCATTATCATCATAGTTAAATATTTATTATTCATTCCTACTCTAAACTTTCTTCAAGCTTCAAATGTTCAGACATGGAATGCTTCAGTTCGCTACAGCCAGGAGATTTGATGTGCTGTCTGTTCTGGCACAGATGCCAGTGGAGGATCCTTCACCTTGCCAGAACAATCATTAGAGGTTGGAAGAACTGGGACTGACTTATAGCAGTGGGGTTTATATCCTAGTATTCTCATATATGTCACCACTCCAGTAACCCTCATGGAATAAGTTTCTGTTCCTGGCATGCACTGCAGAAGCACTGTCAGCTTTTCAACTTCTTTGACCTTGTATGTCAGCCCCATGATACATGGGATCAAGAGAAGTTTGCTTTAAGAACCAAATCAAGTTGATGGAGCAAGTAATTAACAGGAGAGGCATTAGGAGCTCGTTTATTTCCTCATGGTGTAAGTCTAAACCCTCTGGCATGGTATCCAGAAGACATTTAATTTTGTAACTGCGTAGCAGCAGTCTGTATCTTTCTGCAAATCACCTTCATCTATTCACACTTAACAGCACTGTTGTTTGTTCTCTTTGACCTGACAAACCAGAGATGAGAGGATTAGGTTTCCAGACACTGTGAGTCTTTTCCTTAGTGACCAATTTGAATTTCAGGCTTAAGTGAGCCAGTTGACTGCCTAGTGAGATATGGCACACCTTGGAACTAATAAGCCTTGACTATAGTTCTAATTCCTCAGTGACACCTGCCTGTATTACTTTACCTGGTTAGCTGGCATTGACTCTGCGGTATGTGAAATCTGCTGACTTTATTGAGGGATTAGGCAGGCTGCCTCACTTAGGAAACTAAAGACGCTAAAAGACACCATCTAAATAAGGTTTACAAAGGACCTAAGCCAAACAGTCTGAAGAGAAAGACTGCTAGAAGAGATCAGAGTGCTGTGTAGTCTCTGTAGTTTTAATAAAACCAGAAAATAGATGTGTGTATGTATGCAGGGAGAATTAAGGTAGGCTGTGCAGACTATATACTGGGCACAGGTTGCTTGAGACTAAGATGGAAAAAGATTTATTCGTGTAATAATCAGTAAATTAATGATCAGCTTTAGCGGTCAGCTGTGGCTATCCCATAATAGTACTTAATAAGGATGACCATTTAAAATAAACCTCCCTATAGCTCTTAAAAGTAAGTACTATATATTTCTGTGACTGAGAAACTACAAGTTTTTTATTTATGTTGTATGGATAGAAGAATGTGCTTTATGTGTAAGCTTCACACGCTTTTGAAAGCCATATCTGGTTTTGCATGATTCTGCTAGCTGTTCAGAGTACATTTCACTGGAAACCTTAACAGCTTTCAGAGATCTCATTCTAAATATCTTGATGGAAGACATTCTTAATGTGTCCTTACTCATTCTAATCATGGCTGCATTTATTAAAAAATGAAAATGGCTACAAACTCCCTTCACCTATTTTTGTACTCTTTCCATGTACAGAAGATTTGCTTGCATGCTAGCAAATGCACTGCAATTGCAATTAATCACAGAAGTGTTTTTCCCTTCGTGTTTTATTTCTTTCCAAATAATTAGTTTTAACTGGGGAGATGGTAATTATTAGACAGGCACTCACTTTCCAGTGTTCTTCTTTAGCTTCTGGACAGCAATTCACAAAATATCCATTTGTTCGTGATGGAGCCAATACCTACATAGTGCTTGTGTGGTTCTTTTGATAGACAGGGTTGTGTTCAGATATTTCATTAAAGGGGCTGATGTAATCCTTTGAAGTTTTACTATTGGCTTCCTTAGATCTGGATCAGTCTTAAAACTAATCAGTTCTTAGCTGGATAACACTCAATGAATCTGGATGGTGAATAAAGCAGCATAAAGGATCCCTTTGTTGCAGCTGAGCCAACCTACATGCACATAACCTTATTTTTGGCTGCCAGCTCCCTTAAGTGATCTTGTTTTCTTCAGCAATTAACGATGAATCCTATAGACATAGGTTAAAAAAAAATCAAACAAAGCAAGCATTTTATCTTTTCCTCCTCTACATTTTCCATCTTTCTGGTCCTGTGGCTGAATCCAGTCTTTTTTACTCAAAAAGCTCTCCACTTGGAATCTTGCTCATTTCTTCAAGGCTAAAAGACATTTGAGAAGACATCCCAGTTTTGTGAAAGAGCCTGTTGTGTTTCATCATGTTTCATGGGTTTCATCAGTGTTTCATTCCCCCATGGCAGTGCTGCTGGAGAAGTTTAAAACTTCTTGCCTTCTTCAGCCTCTTCTTCCCTAGAGACTGGAGCCTCTCATCTCCTGCCTTCTCTTCTGAACTTCTGCTGGGAAGTTCCTTTCCTCATGCTTCCCCTCAGCTTCTTACCAGCCTATGTGGGAAACATTACTTCTTGCAGCTGTCACACAACATAGTGCTGCCTTTACTGCCTGCCACGCCTCACCTCCAAATGTCATCAATATGCTACTCTAATTCTACTTTAAGTCATTCCAGCATTTTTTTGTGTCCTACCCAATGTGTTTTGCAGTTACATCCTGTATGGAAGCCTTGTGACCATTGCCTCCTGATTCCCTTTCTTTCAGATCTTAAGGCAGAAGGGTGCTGTCCCTAAGAGCTTTCCTCTCCAATGTCCCTCCGAGCAATGTCAGCCCCAAACACAGCTTCAGCAATTAGCTTCATTCTATGGAGCTAACTCCCCACAATCAGGATTCATGCTCCTTGGTGGGTACCTAGCCCTTAGCTAGCCCACTTGGTCACAATCATCAGTATCCTTATACTTTTTTTTTTAACCAGACCTGTAACCTTGGTTTCCTCTGGTTAGACCCCAGTGTTCTGGTTTTGTCTCAATATTTTTATTCCTGCCTGTCCTGCGTTTTTTAAACAAAATCTCGTGTCTCTTCATGCTCCTGTATTATCTTCCTGGTCTCAGCCACACTTCCTGTATGACTGAGTAGCCTGCTCTCCTTCTCTGGCCTCTTTTCTAGTGATGCTCATTTATTAGTCAATTGTTTAAATCTCCTTCCCTTCCTGTTCATTATTTTTATTTCTCCTTCAGGTTATCTTACTGCCTCACTTCTTCCTGAGCAGGAAATGCCCTCAGGCTTTTTCACAGCTTAGTTCAGCCCTGCTTGCCTGGCTTTTTGGCTTCTGAAGCAGTCTGCTCTGCTATGGTGACCCAAAATCAAAATATGAGAAACCACTATACTCTTCTTCCAATCCTTGCCTCTCCCCCCAAGAAAACAAATAAACACAAAAAAAGACAGACACTCACTGCTTAGGAGGTAGAAACTTGCCTTGTCCTGTCTGCTCTTGACTGGCAAAGAACAGAAAAATGTTATCATTCAACCTGCCTATGCATTTTGTAGACTGGTCAGACTTTTAGTACTAGGGATGTCATTGGGAGGTTTCTAGTGCTTGAGCTGATGACAGTAATGTGGCTCAAGGTGATGGGTCCTCTGTGAGGGATCCACACTGAACATTTCACCAGGAATCACTGATTCTGCAGCAGGGACTTCCAGAGCATTCTTTGAGTGGGGATGTGGGGACAGTGATTAGCAGTTTCCAGGGGAAACAAGGCATGGTACTGCTCCCCACCTGTAAGAACGTGATACCTCCTCTGCCTCAACACTGTCAGCTCTTCACAATATTTTTCCCATCTGACCCACATTTAATTTTGCTAGCATAATGTCTGGGAGTTCTCATGAAAATGTGTCATAGGCTGACTCACAGTAAAGAAGCAATCAAAACAGGACAAGAAAATTTCTTTCAGGCAAAAGAGTATCTCCTGTATGCATCTAACTGATGTTAGTTGCCTTTTTCATACTAGATTGCCACCAACCAAGAATTTCAATGTTGGAAAATAAATTAATGCTTGAGGTCCAGCTCTCCCTTCAGTGAAGGGAGCACTTCACTTCCCTCTCAGGCAGCACTCCCTAGATGAAAACCCTCACACTTCTGTTAATAAGGGTAGTACCTGGGCCTCAGGACACAGAGCATGGGAAGCTGTGACCACAGGTAGGCTGCTCAAACACAACACCAGGATGTCCTCCAGGCTCCTAGAAAACTCATTCCGGAGCACAGTCTCGGAGGCGACTTGCTGGCATGTGGTGTCACACCAATCCTGTAAAACTATAGGGCAATTGCTTATGAAACGGATTAATTTCATTCACTCATTCATTTCAATGGATACTTTTCCCACTCTTTGGAGTAGCCAAAAAACAAGATGGAAAAATTCCATGTGAAAAGTCAGATGTAAGATTATATGTACTCAAAAGTTAAGTGTGACATGGATGAGAGAAAACATCTGAGAACATAATGGTGTCCTGGCAGGACTGGGAGAGAAGCGTGAGAAAAGCTTCTCCCCAGCCATATTTTTCTCCCTTGAGAAAAGCTTCTCCCCAACCACATTTTCAAGGCAGGTTATCTCCCTGAAAAATGTTTATGCAGGGCTGCAGAAATGGAAGAGGCCCCAGATGTCTCTTGTCCCTGTGGAGATGCCACCTGTGGTGCCTACCGACTGGATGGATGGCCCTCCTTGTGGATGGCTGGTGCCAGAAGGGATTTGGGATGCCATGAACTGAAACATGCTATCCTGCTTTGTAAAATGAGCTCAGCACCAGATGCCAGGAGAGTCTCTTGCCAGGGTGTATATCATCCCACTGAACTTCAGGACTCCCTGGTGTGACATGAGGCGGGGTGACTGTGCTTTCCACCCATGCATGGTACATGCACCTGGCTGCTGGCTTTCAGCCTGAGCCTGGTACTGTTGCACTTCAGCATCTGCAGCAGCCCAGAGGAGTGTGAAGTGTGCTTTGCTAAGCCACAACTCAAACAGGGACTGCAAACAAATGTAACTTCACCCAATTTGACCATGGATTTGTTTGCAGAACCCCCTCCCCTCAGCGGGTGAACTGACCCCTTGTTTCCTAAGTTGGATGGAGATCAGTCATCAGAAGGACATCCTGCTTCAGCCCTGTGCCTGACAAAAGCCCTGATGGGTGGCAGCAACAGAGAGAAACACAGGTCTTGATATTTCTTCAGGTATGTGAACCAGCACAGTGGAAAATATTTGTGTATTACTCTGAAAATCCAAGCTGATGCTTACAGAATGAGACCAAAAAAATGCCTGATTCTGTGCTAGGAGGAAGCAAAGCAACTGGGATTGGACTGTCCCTTAGTTTCTTTTACTTACTTAAGCATGAACAATAGCACCTCATTAGATTACAGTGTATAATGTGAACTCATATATAAATTGAAAAAGTTAATATACTCTCATCCTATAAAGACTGATGGTTATCATAGCTAGGGAAGGGGATTTTCTTAGCAATGCTTATCTCAGAAGCTGTTGGAAGGGAATCCGGTAGTACACTTTAATTGGCTGCTTTTGCATCATCAGATGTGTTAATGATTTGTTGGACAATTATTAAGCTGTTTAATCTTCCCATCAGCCCATGCAGGATGTAGTTATGGATAACATCTTTAGTACATAACACGTGTAAGACTCTGAAAAGATGAGATCCATCTTTCTTTGGGATGTTGCAAAGAACCATGAGAATCTCCAGAAACAGTCCTAGCTCCTGCAATTCACAGCAGCTGGATTAATGTATTGCACATCTTCTGAGGAAAAAAAGAAAAGATCTTTGTTATGTTTAACATCAGTAGATTTTAGCTAGCACCTTTTTCATCACTGGCACTACCCTGCTACTCTCTTATAAAAATACTTCTGAAAAAAGGCTTTCTTGAAAAAAATTTTACACTATTGCTATTTCGGTTGGGGCAAATTAATTAAGCTGGCAAAGACTTTAGTAGTAATAATTATACAGTGACCTTTTCTTTTGAAAGCTGGAAAGCTTGTAATAAATGAGTCAGTGATTAGGGAAGGAGAAAAGCAGCTGAGTGCTGGCTGGGAGGACTGCATTCGGCACTCTGCTGTGCCAAAGTGTAAGGCATTCACATCATGCCTCGGGGGGTGGTGGTGGTGGTGTTAACTGTACAGCTCTTGTTTGCAGAGTGCTCTAGCTGAGGCCCAAACACAGCCTGAAATCTCAGCACCTCTGTCCAGTTGCAGCTCAACCAAAGGAAGATGTACTTCTGAAATAATCTGCATATCTGAAGAATCATATTCTGAAATTTCATCCACTAAATCCAGTGCCCTGAGTTAGTGGCCACTCTGGACTTAACTCAATTTCCCAGCTTTCAAAGGGTGAACTACTATTCCTTTTGACTCATGCTCTTGTAGAAAATATAAATGTGTGCATATTTGTGAGTATTCCAGTGCTGTACCCTGTATTTTACAGAAAAACACACAAGGAAATTTATAATTCTGCTACTGCAGCAAAGTATGACTCATACAAATTAAAAGGTGTGAGGGGACTGCACAGTGACCAGGGAGAACATTACATCCAGTTTGGATGCCCATTAATTGAGTATGTTCTTTCCTGTGACTAAACCAAGACAGGCATGCATCCTGAAGAGAAAATACTATGTCATTAATTAAAATCATATCAGGCTAATGCATGAAGGAGATACTAAATAAGCACACACAGACTTAATTATACTGTACCCTAATTTTTGTGTCTTTGACTTTACAACTTCTGTAATGTTTTAGCATGGTACCTTTATGGGTGCCTGTGCATTAATTATATCCTAATTAACTTATTCTGAAACAATAAAAGACAGATTTCCTCCAACAAAAAAATCATCAAAACAAACTGGAGTTTAATACTTCAAATTACCTTGAAACAGAAAAGTGTTAGAGGAATTAAAAATGCCCTCCAAATATGTAAATGCTGTCACTTCAAAGTTACTTCATCTTCTCCTTTCCCCTTCAAGCTCCAAGTAAATTCTACCCTGGGGAAAACCCTGTGGAATCTGGGCCTCAGGAAGAAGTTGAAAATTAGGCTACAAACTTATAGGAAACCTCATGATGACTTTGAAATGTGTAACCATGACTCATTGGAGTAAGTACCTGTAATTCTGCCCTTGGGAAGTGGATGGACTTCTACACGTTGCTTGAGAGCATGTGATGAGGCCACTCCTAAGGGGAAGCATAGTATTAACAGGAAAATAATACTGCTAACGGGAGAGCCTCTAACAGCCTTCCACGGAGTAGCCAATTTTTGGTGATGGGGCTTTTTTAAAAATGATGAAGCCAGAAGCAGTTTTGTCATGGTTAGTGAGTACAAGAGGCGGTTCTTTATCTCCTGTGGTAGGCAACATTTCCATCCTATGCAGTAACTACAGCTTTTCTTCAAATAAAAACTATAAATCAATTTGGTGTTTCTGTCAGCCTTCAGACCCTTTATGGAAAATCCATTCTGTTTTTTGGCTGTTGCAATCAGTTGCTTGTAGTTTGTCCAGCAAGAAGCCGTAAACCACATGACCATGTAATGGGGCACCTCTTCCACTGGACTTTCTTGGCAGGAGTCTCCCATGTCATGTTTGCTGTGGTAGCCATACTACTGATAATTTCAGTAAAAATCATGAGCTTCTTATGTATACATTTTAAATAATTCTACTTTTGTTTCTTTCCCCCTGTTTCTTACTCTATCACTCTTTCCTGAAAATTATTAATACTTGGAGGTGGCTCAAATGGTGAGTCCTCATTTTCATTGTCCCTCCAAGATCTGCACCTCAGCGAACTCTTACCAATTTTGCAAAAGGCAGTTGTATTAAAGTGGCTTTGTTGCTCAGATAAGGAAACAGCAAATACAAGTGCAGCCAGATGTACAAATGAACCATGTTCTGGAGCAAGAAGACTTATGAAAGAACATGGCCCCCAGAAGAGGCATCGGGGAGAAGAGTGATGCAGGTGTGCTCAGACACAGGGGGCAAACAATTCTGCTCTTGGGAAGCAGGGAAAAGATGGCACACTGTGCCAGTTTGAACAGCAGTGAGGTAATTTTGTTCCCTTGCAAATAGATGTCTTGGAAAAAAGTAGAAGCTGCGTGCCAAGAGGCTATTGATCATGTTGCTAAATAAAGTAGTAGCCTTGCTTCATGGGAGGTTCTTCTAGAAGGGCCTGCTAAACATTAATGAGGAAAGGACTGGAGCCATTCCAGCCCGGCAGCTTGGCACAACACATGCACAGCAGCAAATGGAGGGGCTGACAAGCCATGTTCAATACCAGCCCTTGAACCAGTGCCTCCCAAATCACCCATCAGAAGGGATGGATGGAGCTGAAGGGCCATCATGCAGCAATCCAAAGACACGTGGGAAAAAGTGGCATGACAGGAAGGACTTGCCTGCTGTCTCCTTCAACAGGAAAGCAAGGAGGGCTGCTGGGAAGTTCCCAGCCAAGGAGCCTAATCACCAGATGAGTGGGATGGGGGCAGTCAGCAAAAATGCTGCTGCTCCTTGTTGGGGTCATAGGAACGAGAGAATAACACTGTAGGGTGGCTCAAGCAGTGAGTCTGCATTTTCATCATCTGTCCAAGATTCCATGGCTTGCCCTTGATAGGACAGAATAGAACTAGCCACAATGCTTCTGTCCTCTATGCTATGAATAATGTCCCTAAGTGGCTGGGCAAAATGGCAACGGGATTCCATCCCATTCTGATTCCAAGTGAACATGTCAAGAAAGGGAATGATGAAATACTAACAGGATGCTGAGGTCATCTTCTGGGTAGAAACCTTGAGCCAAGGAGGATGGTACAATAGTTGGAGGAGTTCAGATTGCTCAAAGAATCAACTGTTAGAAGCACAAGCAGTGCAAAATGGGTCAGTCAACTTACGGCAAACATATTACTGTTCTGAAAACCAACAATACTTCTTATAGCCATCATCCACCTGCTTCTTTATTGATCTAGACATCCTGGAGTCAGTCGTGCTACAGTTTCTAATTTATCATCTTATGCCAGGGTAAGAGGAGGGTTTCACAGAGGTACTGGAGGGGCTCGGATGGCTGGCATTATCTTGGTAGTCGAGGGGTATCCTTTATCTGTCATGAATGAATTTGAGGATCTGAGAAACAATTGTCCTGCTCCTTGCTCTTAGCTGGGGTCCTTTGGTCATGCTTACTCCACCATGAAAGCTGATGCTTACTTTAGCCTGACTATGCAGTATATGACATAAACCATATACATCTAAAGAAAGTTAATACCGTACTATTTAGAAAATCAATACACTTTCATAGTATAAAGACTATTTGGTACAATAGTTAATGAATGAGATTTTCCTGATGTGGGCTGAGTCCATTAGCTGGGGATCGGAGGCCTAGCAGAAGAGAGGCAAAGCCAAAAATACTCTCTGCTGTCCAGCTGCAGCCCAAAAGGCAGCTGGACGTGGGTATCTCCCCACTGGATTGACAGGCTTTCCGCTTCTCAGAGCGGTTTGTTTACAGCTGTGTCTAAAATAAACGTTGCCTAATTTTTTTTTTCCGCTCCTGTTATTCCTGTGGAGCAAGTTGGATTCCTCTCTGACTCACGCATGATTAACTAACTTCCAGCTGCATTATCTTTATTGTTGCTGCCGATGCACAAGCCAGCGCTCAGCACGACTCGTGGATCCCAAGCTGTGCTGGCGAGGCTGCCACTTACAGAAAAGGATTTTTTTTCTAACAGTTGTGAGGTTTGGGAAATTTCATTGTTTTTTATTTGTGTATTTCTGTATGTGTGTATTTATTTATTTATTTAAGAGACAGCAAGTACCTGCTTTCTCGAGGACCAGAAAAATAAAAAGAAACCACCGATAACGCTCCTCGACCCACCCCGTGCGGCGCTGCTGGCGGAGAGGGCGCGCCCGGCGGCCGCGCGGCGCCGAGGGGGCTCCCGGCGCACGGCGGGACAGGAGGTGATGGGACAGGAGGGTGCGGCAGCCCCGGCGAGGAAGCGGTTAAGGCCGGGCACCAGGAAACGGGAAGGAAGAGGCTGAGCTCAGCAGGAGCCGCACGGCGGAAGCCCCCCGGCCCCGCTCCCGTTCCCGCTGGGAGCCACCGCCGGACCGGGCGCACGTGCGGACGCGGCGGCCCGGGGGCACGTGCGGGGCGGGCACGTGCGGCACCGGCACCTGGCAGCGGCGGCCGGGCGGCCACGGCGAAGGGGCGGAGGGAGGGAAGAGGAGCTCCCGCGGCTCCACCGCTGCCCCAGG